>JAQZBX010107951.1:0-10594 GCA_029593785.1 Cabassous unicinctus
CTCTAAGGTATGTGTAAAGGGCTCTGCTTGTATATAGAGAATATAGGGAAGAACCTTCTAGACTGATAGAAACAGGATCAAAGGCATGAGGATGCCTGGAGGATTTGGTAGGGGGAGGATTTCCATTTCATTTGAAGACTCCTTCAAGAAATGAACTGGCTGGCTCATCAAGAGAGGTCATCAAAGACCATTTTGAAAGGTCTTCGACATAAATCAGTGAGTGATTTAGAAAGATCACTCCAGGGAGTTGGGTCAGAAAGAGAGAGAGACTGGACGCATGAGGAATATTGAAAGCCTGTTCTAATAGACCTAGCGAGGGTTGACATCATGGCCTGAATTCAAGGTATTGACAGTGGAGATAGGTCCTAGGGGGCAGGATTTGAGTGACATGTGGAGGAAGAGTTAACAGGACTTGAATGATGAACAGTCATATGTGGATCCTGATGAAGATAGAGGAGTTAGAGAAGACTGATACGTCTGATTGAGTGACAGGTGTCAATGCCATTCACACAAAAGGAAGAGTGTATGTATGCATGGGGGAGGGAATTAATGTGTTCAGTTTTAGACATGTTGCTTTTGAAATGTCTTTGAGATAGATGGGGAGACATCTAGGATGCAGATAGTTAAAAGTATCTGGAGCTTGTGGAAGATGGGCCTGGGAGTGAAGATGTGAGATGTGTTTGTGTATGGAGAGAGTGGATTGCACACAAAGCAGCAGACATAAAGGTGGAGTAGAGGCCAGGGCCTAGACATACCACATTGTTCTAACCCTCTGTCTTCTCCCTCTCTGGGAAAATGTGGGTTTTGATCATTGTACCAAGATGTAAGATGTGAACATTAGAAGCTGGGTGGGTCATGGGTATTTGGAAACTTATCTGTGCTGTCTTTGCAACTGTCTTAGTTTGCCAGGCTGCTGTGACAAATACCACACAATGGCTGGCTTAAATAATGGATATTTATTGTCTCATGGTGTATTAGTCAGGGTTCTCTCGGGAAACAGAATCAACTGGAGATATCTGTCAATAATATGAGATTTTATAAGAGTCTCTCACACGACCGTGGGGATGCACAGGTCCAGATTCCGCAGGCAGGCTTCAAGCCAGGGGCTCCAATGAAAGTTCCGATGAAAGGTCCTTGATGAGTTTCTGGGAGAAGTTGGCTGTCCAAAGATGAGCTGGGAAATTCTCTCTGAATTTTGAAATCACTTCCGCCTTTAAGGCATTCAGCTGATTAGATAAAAGTGTCAACCATTGCTGATGTAATCTCCCTAATTGATGCAGAGGTAATCAGCCATCCATGCAGTAAACTCACTGGTGATCAAAGTCCATAAATGCTTTTGTATTACAATTAGCCCAGTGCTTGCTGGACCTAACACCTGGACACAATTACCTCGCCAAGTTGACACATTAGCCTAACCATCACACACAGGTTTGGAGGCTGGAAGGCTGGCTGCCTCCTGGGGTCGGTAGTGTTCTGGCTGCATGGCTGTCCTTGGGTTCCTTGGCTTTCCCATCACATGGGGATGTCTTCTTTCTCTTCTGGGCTCCATTGACTTTCAGCTTTTTCTCTAAGTGATGTTCTCTTCATAAAGACTCCAGAAATAGAATTAAGGCCTAACCTCATTCAGTTGGGCCACATCTTAACTAAAAATAACATCTTCAAAAGGTCCTGTTAATAATGAGTTCATACCCACAGGAATGGATTAAGAACAATTATGTACTCCCTTCCTGGGGTACATAATTCAACCTGTCACAGCAACTCTTCGGTTAGTCTGAAATTATTTCAAAATTAAAGTTTAGAAAAAGACCTGAAGAGGGTTGTACTGGGTGGCAGCAGGGCATCCTTTATACATTATTTTTTGTTTTTTCACAGCATTATAATGCATAATTGACATACAATAAACCACACATATTTAAAGTATACAGTTTGTTTCGATACATGTATTCTTTTGTGAAACCCATCACCACAATCAGAATAGTAAATATATACATCACCAACAAATATTTCTTCATGTCTCTTTGTCTTCTCTAACCCACCTCCCACCAGGCAACCACTGATTTGTTTTGTGTCACTATAGATTAGTTTGCATTTTCCTAGTTTTATATAAATAGAATCATACATTATAACTTTTGTCTGTTTATTTCACTCTGTAATTATTTTGAGATTAATCCATGTTGTTGCTTGTATAAATAGTTCATGCCTTCTTATTGGTGAATTTTACTCCATGGTATTCCACACTAAAAAAAATCCATTCTGTTGATGGACATTTGAATTGTTTCAAGTTTTTGGCTATTACAAACAAAGCTGATACGAACACTTTTGTACAAGCCTTTGTATGTATATATACTTTCTTTTCTCTTGGGTAAACACTGAAGCGTGGAATGGCTGGATCCTATGGTAGGTCTATGTATAATTTCAACAGCAGTATGAGAATTCGAGTTCTTCCATATCCTCACCAACACTTGTTATAGGCAATCTTTTTAATTTATGTCATTCTAGTAGGTATGTTGCAGTTCTAATTTACATTTCTCTAATGACTAATGATGTAGAGCATCTTTTCATTCATGTTAGCATTCTCCATTATTTTAATTTTAGCCTATTTGAGTCTTTATATTTAAAGTATGTTTCTTGTAAACAGCATACAGTTGATTCTTTTTTTTTTTTTAAATGTAATCTATCCTTGCCTTTTGATTGGGATTTTTAGACCACTTACATTTAATGTGATTACTTATGTGATAATGATTAAGTCTAACATCTTTCTATTTGCTTTCTATTTGTCACATCTGTTATTTGCCCCCTTTTCCCTCTTTTTCTGGATAAATTTTTTGGATTAATTAATTTTTTATTATTCCAGTTTATCTTCTTTGTTGGCTTATTGTGTATAATTTTGCTTTGCTATTTTAGTGGTTGCTCTAGGAATTATAGTATATATCTTTAACTTACCATAGTCTACTTCAAGTACTATTATACCACTCCACAGATAGTATAAGAACTTTACAATAGTATATTTCCATTTCTTCTCCTCTGAACTTTATGCTATTGTTTTATTTTTCTTATACATAAACTATAACCTTACAAGGTATTGTTATTTTTGTTTAAATAATTAATATATTTTAAAGATATTTAAGTAATAAAAACATTATATTTATTAACCCATGTAGTCACTATTTCCAAGGTTCTTCGTTCCCTTTGTGTATCATTTTTCTTTTGCCTAAATGACTCCCTTTAGCATTTTTTGTAGTGCATGTCTTTTGGGGATAAATTCTTTCAGTGTTTGTATGTCTGGCAAATCTTTTTTTCCCCTTCATTTTTGAAAGATGCTTTTGGTGGTTCTAGGGTTATAGTTTTTTTTTCCTTTTAGTACTTTACATATATTGCTCCATTGTCTGTCTTCCTAATTACATTATTACTGATGGGAAATCTGCGTCATTCTTATCTTTGTTCCTTTGTATTTGACATTCTTTTTTTTCTATGACTGCTTTTAAGATTTTCTCTTTATTTCTGATTTTGAGAATTTTTTTTAAGATGTGCCCTAGTATTGTTTTCTTGATGTTTCTTGTTCTTGGAGTTTGTTGAGTTTCCTGGGTCCTGTGGGCTTATAGTTTTCATAAAATTTAGAAAATTTCAGACATTTTTTTCTTTTGCCCACTAGAATTTAAGCCCCATGGGAGCAGGGACTTTGTCTTTTTCCCTGCTGCATCCCAGTGCCAAATACAGGATCTAGCACATAGTAGGGATCAGTAAATGTTTGTTGAATGAACAATTGAATATTAGTTGTTGTTTTCAGCTGTTGGATCAGACATTATTTCTTCAAGTATTTTTCTGTCTAACCGCCTCTTCTTTAGGAGCTCCAAATACATGTACATTAGGATATTTGAAGTAGCCGCATAGTTTTTTGACACTTTTAAAAAAATTCTTTTTTTCTCTCTGTGTTTCATTTTGGACAGTTTCTATTGTTACATCTTTTAAGTTCACTCTTTTTTTCCTTTGCAATGACTAATATACTGTTAATCCCTCCAGTTTTTTTTTTCATTTCAGGCATCGAGTTTTCATCTCTAAAAGTTCAAGTTGGGTCTTTAAAAAACTTATATATCTTCCATATGTCTATTTAACTTTTTGAAAATGTGTAGTATAGTCATAACAACTGTTTATTGTCTTTCTTTGCTAGTTCTAACTGCTTCCATTCTAGGTCAGTTTTGATCAAATTTTCTCCTCTGTACAGGTCCTATTTTTCTGTTTCTTTTCATGCCTGTTAATCTCTTATAGGATGCCAGACATTGTGAATTTTACCTTGTTGTTTGGGGCTATTTTAGTATTCTAAAAAATATTCTTGAGATTTGCTTTGAAAAGAGGTTAAATTACTTAAAAACAATTTGAGTTTCAAAGTCTTGCTTTCATGATCGGTTATATGACACCAGAGCTGTGTTCAGTATAGGGCTAATGACTACCCCCTACAAAGGCAAGACCCTGTGAATGCTCTACCCAATGTCCCATGAAACTTGAGGTTTCACAGTCTAGCTGGTAGAAATGGGCACTCTTCCTGGTCCTGTGTGATTACTGGGAACTGTTCCCTCTAATCCTCTCGGATGGTTCTTTCCCTGGCCTCGGGTAGTTTTCCTCACATGCATGCATGCACTGCTCAGTGTGCCACTGGATAATCAAGAAGGGCTTTCAGACATCTCCAGAGTTCTCCTTCTGTGTAGCTCTCTCCCTGCAGTATTCTGTCCTGTGTACTCTGAACACCTCAGTTTCTCCCAACTCTCAGCTCTGCCCAACTCAAATTGTTCCCCAACCTCTGCCACAGTTTCCACTCATTGTGTCACAGCCTGGATTCTCTTTCAAGGCAGTAAGGTAAGGTGATTGTAGGGATCATTATCCTTTGTTGTCTAGTGTCCAGTGTCTTGAAAACCATTGTTTCATATATTTTTTCCCTGGGTTTTGATTGTTTCAGGTGGGAGGGCCAATTTGTTTCCTTATGAGATTTGAAAAATGTATATATTTTTGTAAACATCATCACGATCAAGATAGAATATTTCCTCATGTAGTCTTAAGAGGCAGAGCCAGAACTGAGCCCACATCCCTGCTATACTATGCTGCCCTTGTATTTCACAGGAGGGGAAACAGAGCCACACGAAGGAAGAGTTGGTACTATTACATTTTTAAAAGTATTTCTTTGTGGGGGGGGTTGGGGAATGGGCTCAGGGAGTAATATTTCCAAGTTACAGGGTTAATGAGAGAGGGAGGTTGGAGAGGGTTGTGGGTCTCTTTGAGTGGTCTTCCTACCACACCCCTACCCCAGCCCACTCTAGAGAAGGGGAGGGTAGCTAACACATCCCATTAGGCAAGAGAATTGGGCTTTTTGCCAGAGCTGGGGGTGTGGAACTTGGCATGGCTTTATGGGAAATCATGGTGGGGTGGGGGCTAGAGGGAGTGGGGTAGGTGGTGGATGGAGAGTACCTGCTGCTCAGCAGCGAGAGGTGTGTGGGAATGGTGGGGAGGAATAGGGGAACACCAGAAGGTGTGGGAGCTGTGGGTAGAGGGTGTGGTACCAGGGGCGGGAGCCGGGGGCAGGGTGGGTACGTAGGTCCAGCTGGCTTCCACTGTCTCCTGGCTTGTGTGACTATCGCTGCCTCTTCCCCTCCCTCTGAGTGAGAAAGGTGGGAAAAGAAAACAATGAAGCCATGAGTAGGTGAGGTGTTAAGAGAGCCAGCTTGCCAGGGTGGGCAGCACAGATGACAGGCGGGTGGGGAGGGAGGTAGTGGGAGGTGAATGTGCAGATCTGAGCAGTGAGATGCTGAGGGGGGCAGGTGGCGAGGGCTTAGCCTGGGGTGCAGAGTTGTGAGTGGTGGCCCTGGTGGGTGACCTCCCTGCCAGGGGACAGGGAAGAAGAAGGAGTGTGGTCTTTTCCTGCTCACAGGGAAAACTTTGAAATGTTACTGGAGCATTTATTTTGATTGAGATTCCCTCTGGACTAGGGTTTTAATGTGGAATGGAATGGAGCATAAAAGCCACCATTTATTAAATGCCTACTATATGCTCAGAACCTGTTTCAACTGCATCAGTTGATTTCATTATCACAGTTAATATGAGGTGGCTACTATTAATAACTTCATTTTACAGTGAGGAGTCTGAGTCTTGGAGGTGATCACCCTATGCTTTGTTTTCTTTTTTCAGTGAGAGAGATGTTCGTGAGGAACCAGAGCCTACTGAGGGTAGAACACACCAGTGGGGATTTTTGTTATTAATTATTGATTTTCTTTGATACAGGCCTTTTCAGATTATCTGTTTATCTTTGCATGAATTTTGGTAGATTGTGTCTTTCAAGGAATTGGTTCATTTCATCTAAGTTATTAAATTTGTGAGCATAGAGTTGCTGGTGCTCTTTGATTTTTTTCTTTCAGTGTTTCATTTTGGATAGTTTCTGTTGCTGTATCTTCAAATTCACTAATCTTTTCTTCTGCAATGTCTTTACTGTTAATCTCATCCTGTGTATTTTTCATCTCCAGAAGTTTGACTTGGGTCTTCTTTATATCTTCCATGTCTTAGCTTTTTGAAAATATGGAATACAGTTATTATAACCATTTTAATGTCCTTCTTTGCTAATTCTAATGTGTCAGTTATTGGTCAGTTTTGAGGTATTGCTTATCTTCATCATGGTTTGTATTTTCCTGCCTGGTAAGCATTCATCGGATGCCAGGTGTTTTGAATTTTACCTTGTTGGGTGCTGTATATTTTTGCATTCCTGTAAATCTTAAATCTTTGCTCTGAAATGCAGTTATGTTACTTGGAAGCTGCTTGATTTTTGAAGTGTTGTGGGGGTGTCTTGCTTTTATGATTAGTTCAGAAGGTCTAGAGCAATGCTTAGTCAGGGACTTGTTATTTCCCGTAACTAAGGCAAGCCCCTATAAGTACTCTACCCAATGCTCTGGGAATTTTCAGGCTTTCAGTCTGGCTGGTGGCCACAGGCCTTGTTTCCTCTAATCCTTTCGGGTGGTTCTTTCCACAGCCTCAGGTTTTTTCCTTACATGCATGTGCTCATTGCTCCTGTGATGTGTACTTGAGAAGTACCTTCGGCAGATCTCTGGGGTTCTGTCTTGGGGCAGCTCTCTCCTCTCTGGTTCTCTGGCCTAGGAACTCAGGCTGTCTTGGTCTGTCTGGACTGTCAGCTCTATCTCCTCAACTCAGGGAATCTGCTGGGTTCTGCCTCAGTTCCCCTCCCTGGGCTGCAGCCTAGAATCTCTCTCAGTACAGTAAACTGAGGCAATTCCTAGGGCTTATCTTAGTTTGTTTCTCATCTCTTAGGAATCATTGTCTTTTGTTGTTTGTCCAGTGTCTTGAAAATTGTTATTGCATATATTTTTAATGGATTTTGGTTGTTTTTGGTGGGAAGATGAATTGGAAATCTGTTATGCCATCTTGGCTAGAAGCAGAAATTCTCTAAGTTTTTTGTAATGAAAATGTTTAATGATAGAGAAGCATAGAAAGAATGATACAATGATTATTGGTATACCCAACACCTAGATTCAATAACTATTAGTATTCTGGTACATGTGTATGTGAATGCCATGCATATATTTACTTGATGAACCACTTGTAACTAAACCGTAGACATGAGAACACTTTTTCCCTAAAAACATTAGGATGTAGTTCCTAAAAAAAGGAGATCCTTTTGTATAATCACACCCTTATCACATCTGAGAATATTAAATTATTCCCCATTATCATCTGTATTAGTTATCTACTGCTGCATAACAAATTACTTCAAAACAAAGCAGCTTAAAACAACAAGCATTGGGGAGTGGATGTGGCTCTAGCAGTTGGGCGCCTGCTTCCCACATGGGAGGTCCCGGGTTTGGTTCCCAGTGCCTCCTAGAAACAAACAATAACCCCAAACAGCAAGCAAACAAACAAAATAATCAACTCAGGGGAGCCTCTGGCTTCTCACGAGGTCCAGAGTTCAATCCCTGGTCCCGGTACACAACACACACACACACACACACACACACACACACATACTCACAAACACAAGCATTGATTATCTCACAGTTTCTAAGTATTAGCGATCTGTGAGCAGCTTAGGTGGGTAGTTCTGGATCAGCGTCCTTGAATGAGGTTGTAGTAAGTTTGTTAGACAAGGCTGCAGTCACCTCAAGACTCAACTAATGCCGAAGGATCCATTCAGAGCTCATTTGTGAGCTCATGCCTGGAGGCCTCAGCTCCTCACTTCATTGCCATCTCCATAGCCTCCTTAGTGTTTTCCTGGCATGGCAGGTGACTTTGCCCAGAGTGAGGGAGTGAATGCGAGGGAGTGCCCAAGACGGAAGCTGTAATCTTTTATAACTTAATCATGGCAGTACATACCATCACTTCTGCTGTATGGTATTGGACACATAGACCAATCCTGGTCCAATGGAGGAGTGGACAAATAAGGGTGTGCAGGCAGGGAGCACTGTGGTCCACCTGTGAGGCTGGCTACCACAGCCCCAGATATCCAGTTCATATTCAGATTTCTCCAAATGGCCTAAATGTGTGTGGTGGTTTTGTTTTGTTTTGTTTAAAACTAAGATCCATTGCATTTGATTGTTATAACTATTTAGTCTCTTTTAATCTAGAACATTGACTTTTTTAAGAGACCAGGCCAGTTAACTATCTTCTAGAAAACTCACAATCTAGGTTTACTGATTGTTTCCTCACTTGACTTCTTCCTCTATCCCCTGCATTTCCTATGGACTAGAAGTTGGGTCAAAAGGCTGATTAGATTCAAGTTAAACATTCTGGCAAGAAGACTTCCTAGGAGAAGTTGTGTACTTCACTTGGAGGTACATAATGTCAGAAGGTCCTACAATTAGTGATGCTAAGTTTGATCAGTTGAGTCCAACTGCTTCTTAAATGGACTTTCAGCCAGTCCACTTGTTTTAAGTTCCACCTTCACTTCCCTTTCAGAGGTACTTGATACCTCCAATTCCTGAGCCTTTCTTCAGATTCCTGGTGCTAACTGGCCAGCTTCCAGGCTTGCCCCACTGCTGATGCAGATTTCAGCTTCCTTATCTGCTAAGAAAGTTATCATCTATCCTGTTTCTTTCCAGCTTCCATAATTTTGTTATTGTTGTCTCCTCTCCTGTTCTCTTAGTTGTCATGAGTTTAATGCCTTTTAAATCCTTCTACTGTCATTTTAGTTGTGTTTTGGAAGAAGCAAAGGAATATATGCACATGTTCAATTCACCATGTTGGACCAGAAGTTCATCTTTGCTTAAGCTAGTTCAGTTTTGGTTTTTGTCACTTATAACTAGAGTTCTGATTAATTATTTCCATTTGCAGATGAAGAATCTGAGACCCAAAGAGGGTTGTTTATGTGCCCAAAGTGACATGGCTGGTAGATGGGGTGATGCCAGAATTGGATTTCATATCTACCTGATTCCAAAGTCTGTGCTCTTCCCAGGCTTTTTTATAGCCTCACTCACACCTCCTCCTGCTTCAAGCACTTAGAATTTTTAGTATATCACACATTCATCAAATTCTGAGGAACTGACACCCGGTGACCAAACATTTACACAGAAGTCTGGCAAAAATCAAGTCCATATTTTGAGCAGCTCTTTCCAATGACTGGAATGCTGGCGTCTGCATCTGAGGCCCCCCCTTTCCTGGAAGTATACAGTAAGTGATCCATGGAGAAACATAATAAAGTGTCTTAGTATCCAAAGATTCAATCTGGGAGAGGCATCAGTTGATCTCTTAGCTTCCTTCTTTTGTAACAAAAATATTGGTGTTGTGTCAGTCCAGGTTAACACTAGCTTCTGTAACAAACATCTTACATATAATGACTCAAATAAAACAAGTTTCTTTTTGTTCAAAATCAGCATTTCTCCTTCAGTTGGTGATTCAAGACTCAGGTTCCTTCCATTTTGTGGTTCTACCATCTTCAAAGCTTGACTTCTAAGATGCTCATCTGCATCAAACCACAGAAGAGGAAAAACATGGAAAAGGGTTTGAGAAGGTTCTTATGGGCAATCCCGGAAGCGACGTGCATCACTTCTGCCCACCTTCTTTTGGTCACAACTGTCACTGGGCCACATGTAACTGCAAGGGAGAAAGGGAAATGTATGGGCTTATCTATACAATGAGTTTGGAGAATAGCTCCATGCCAAAGTGTAGGGGCCTCACTGATCCTTCCTATGCATACCTCTCATCCTGGGCATAAACATGTGGCCCTAGGAATTCCCCCATTTAAACATATACAGATGTCCCCTCTTCCCCAGGAAACATTTTCCTTTTGGTCCTGGGCACTGCACTGTATGTCCTATAGCCAGCAATCCCCTGCCCCAGGCAGCATGAGGTCACTGCTCTCCCATAGCACATGCAGGGCAAGTTCTAGAATGGAGAGACCCTCAGGTTACCCCCTGACAGACTGGGCCAGACATACATGCTCCCAGTATGTGCACAAGGGTTACTCTGCTCCCTCTGGAATTGGTACCGAGGATCCACACCAGGAGCATGGAATGGCTCTGTGCCAAGGAGGTGAGGGGTAAGGAGGGTGATCAAGGGTGCCAGGAGATCCTACTGCTTTTAAGTAACCTTTCTCCTGATTTGGCACTCG
>JAQZBX010107952.1:0-10599 GCA_029593785.1 Cabassous unicinctus
CATGGTTTCCGATGACAGGTAAGATCCAGCAGCCGTTCAGCACGGTCCTGACCTAAGACAGGCACAGTCCCCCCAAAAATCAGTCGAGGCCTCTATTTCCCGCAGCAGGTTAATGCCAAAAGGCTGCCTATTCAGCATCCCTTCTCCATCTTTTTAAAATACAAAGGGGGGAGATGCTGGGGACCTTCACATTAGCACTCATTATGCACCTTGTCAGCAGCACCGGTGACATGTAACATGGCCGTCAGGGTTGAAACAAAGAACAGCTTTAGCTACAGTTAGCCTTCTTCTAGGAAGTTAGAGAGTTTTCTGCCATCTATCCCAGCAACAGCAGCCACCAACCAGGGATTCCTGCCACCTACCCTAGTAACAGCATTAGCCAATTCTAGACCGCCACCCACCCTCAGATCCACCAGTCCTCACCCTCCTCCCTCAGATTATATATACCCTGCCTCTTCAATAAACTTTTGCAGCTTGATCAGAATCCTGTCTTGCTGTCATTCTTCGTGTCTCTTGTCCCCCCAATTCCCACTTCCTCTTTCAGGTTCCGGTTCGACTGACCCACAGGCCGGGTCATAAAATTGTGTAGTTGGTTTAGAAAGGAGTTTGGTAATTACTCAAAAATTAAATATAGAATTTCCATATGACCCATAATTTGACTTCTAGTTATATATCCAAAGTAATTGAAAGCATGGTTGCAAAAATGTATTTGTACACCAATGTTCACATCAGCAATATCCACAATAGTTAAAAGGTGGAGGAAACCCTAGTGTCCATAAATGGATGGAAAAAATGTACACAATCACATATGGATATGTACATATTCTTTCATTTCTGTTTCCATGGAAAACCTTGATTAATACAAGTTTTGACAGTTTGGTACCATAAGTAATTCTAGAGGAACAGATTCTTAAAGATGAGCTGTCTTAATTGTTCCTGGGGTGTTTGTGACTAGTTCTTTATTTTGATTTGATTTTAAGGTACTAATGACTATTTCCTGTGTCAAAGGAAGCAGCAATAGTCCATAGCATGATGTGGGAATAGAGCTATGCAAAATATCACCACTGGATACTACTAATCATAAATTGTAGGAGAGAAGTTTATGCATGAGTATTTGTTCAGTACCTTAGAACATTTTGGTCAAACTCTTGAGTAGTGTGAAATTTTTAGGTTGCTTCTAAGTGTGCTGGAGAAAGTAGAAAAAAAATGAGTGAGCCCAGGGCTTCAAATTCCTAGTTCAAGTGCTGCATAAATTACCTTTATTGAAATACTTCTCTCATGAAACTATGGGGCAGAGGTATCTTGAAACCAATGCTGTGAGTCTGTGAATGAAAATGCAAATTAAATTCTCAAACTCACTGGGCCTTTGTGGACAAAATGGGGACACTGATTGGGAAGGAATAGAATCCTGAATTTTAGGATGGGGATATATGGAATTATCCTTATAACGTTGGGTTCTTTGAACCTTTAAATTCTGCTGAGTCTTTCTTGCCAGTAGAGGTAGTCTTTCCACACACATCTGAGAAGGTTAATCCTGCTTTGCAAAAAACAAACAAACAAAAAACTGCCTTTGAAACACTGAGGAAGTTGCCTTTAAGACACTGATGATTCTCTACAAGAACCACCACTTCACTCCTCTTTGATTACAAATTTATCAGTAGATAGAATCCCAACATGCTCAGAAAGGTGAGTAACCAAGTGTGACCCAATTTATGCAGATGAAATTTGAATAATATCTGTGGGAATTGACAGTGAGTGTGTGGAATAATGGGGCAAATGACATAAACTTTGATGATGCAAATTTTTTGATATAGGTTTACTAAACCAAAATTTTGGATTGAACGCTATTGCTCAAGTGGTCATAAATGACTGTGTTTGGTATTTTTTCATTTGGCTAAAACATGGACCAAAGGTGGCCTACACTAAATAAAGTTGAAATTCTCAAACTGCTTTGGTGTACTGTAGAATAATTTATCCAAAGGCTTAGAGAGTTTGGAATAATAGAGTAGATTTATCATGTAATATCTCACCTTCCTTGAAAATGTCCAGAGGATATACTTTTCACCACAACTGTGAGAAATAAATTTCTCAGGGAAGCCTGAGAATCCTTGAATAGCTTTCTGGTCATGTTTCTCTGCAGGACAGGAATTAGAGTGGAAACTTGTTACTGAACTGTTGCTACTGAACTGGGACCTTTAAATGTTATGGTGATCATTGGATCTTCAGATGGCATTGTCTAAGTAGCAGCAATTAATTTCCATGAAAAGGTGGGTATGGTTACTGTAATGGATACTAGATTCAAAGCAGTAATCAGAGTAATGTGACATGCAATGATATATGGCATTGGCTAATTGATGATGGTGTCCCTGCAAGCTAAAGGGATGGACAATCTTGATCTGTACATGTAGAAAAATATACAGAAGCATAACTTGAATCACCAAAACAGAGATCCAAGCCCCATTAATCACCTCCCAGACTTGATAGTGTTTGACAAATCCAATCTCCATTGAATGAAAAGTAGGCAGGGTCCCCTTGAGAAAGGACACTTACTACACTGTCAAAATTTTTACTGTTAGACTTTCTAACATCCTTCCCAAATGGACAAAAAGCCTTATACCAGGGAGACTGTGCATTCAGAAAAAGTAAAAATGAGACATTTCAGGGGTAACTACACACTGGATCTGAACTGATAGTTATCCCAGGAGATCCAGTACATCCTTTTGATCCACCAAATAGAGGAGGGACTTATAGAGGTGAGGTGATCAAATAGTTTTAGTTTAGGCTAATTTCACAGTGCATATAGTGGTTTACCCAAAACAATGTTATGATTATTTCCTTAAATCTGGAAATCATGATTCAATAAACATACCTAGGAACTGAAAGTCACTAAATTAGTTCTCTGAGCTGTGGAGCAAGGACTATTATGGTACAAAGGCCAGTGAAAGACATGTGAACAATTTCAATTTAGGAAAATAACAAACCAACAGCAGTACTTTGCTCATGAATTGCAGAAATTAGTGTAACCATCAATGAGTTGAAAGCTATAGTTTTGCAAATCCCACAACATCACCATTCAACATTCCTAAGTCTTCACAGACAACCAGAAAGTGACAGAATGTATTACCAAAGACTTGAATTACAAGAGATAGTAAAGGAAGTGCTGCAACATAAAAGGAAATAAAAAACAAGGGCAAGAGACTTAAGAAGAGTGTAGAAATGAAGATTGTTAAAAACCAGCTCATTGAAGTGATCACACTGAGTGAACTGGAGGCTGAGCGGAGGGTGGGTTGGAGTAGGAAAGGAAAATCCTAGACATGGGGAAATGATGGTGTCCTGCTTCTTGATACTGACCTAGAATAGGTGGCAGAAATTCAAAGGGAAATGGTGGACCTAGGGAGACAAATCCCATAATGGTGCTTCTGGCCTTGCCAACCTGGTCATGCTCAAGGAAGGCATGAAAGCAGCAAAACCAATTCTTCAGGAAAACTACATTGGCTTGGATAAGGGGTGTGTTGAGACTTTTTCCCAATGCTTTGGTACTTCATTATATCCTGTAGAAAACTGCAGAACTCTATGCACTCAGGTGTGCCCAAAGAAAAAATAGTGTTTCCACCATTTGGTAAGCAGGTACTTCTGACATGGAGTTTCATATATTTAAAGAAATGTTACAAATACAATCTTTATTGCACATGTAATTTTATGAACAGATTCACACCTAAATATTTCTCATTAATGCATCCATTCAGACAACAAAGATTTACTGTATAAGGACTAAATGTCAGATACTCTTGAAAATGAAATGACTAAGAGAAGGTCCCTGAAAGTTTGGAGAGAAACAGGGTCAAATTTATAAAGTATTTCAATTATCTTTTGTTGTGTAACAAATTAGCCCCAAGTGTAGAGACTTAAAGCAACAATCATTTACCACACTCAAGACTTTTTAAATGATGATTTGAGGTTCTTCCGGTCCAGGCTCAGTTGCACTCAAATGGACTTGATAATATATACAGTTTGCTGCCAGGTAATTTATGGGACAGCTGGTCTAAAATCAACTCAACTGTAACAGCTTTATCCTTTCTCCATATGGTCTCCACATCAAGCAAGCCAGTTAGGACTCAGTGACATGGATTTTCATGCCTCAAAAAGCAGGAACAGAGCAAATCCAATGTACAAGTAAATTAAATTCTCTACTTTTATCTGGGATGCTACTGTCCCAATGACTAAAGAATCATAATATTGTTCCCAATTGAGGGGAGATGAAAGTCTTCATGAATATATTTGAAAAATCACATAAGAATGCCTGGGTACAGATAGAAGGATGCATAGGCAATTCTTGTAAGCAGTTACAAGTAATGCAATTGATTGTAGCTAGGATGAAGAGCTTTTTTTCAGTACAATGGAGGATAAAAGAGAGAGAGGTAAATTCTATAAAAAGGTAGGTCTGGAAGGTTTCAACTACGAAATTATGTTTGAAACAAATGTATAAATATAAATGGATGGTTAGGAGGTAGAAAATGACACAGGACATTTTGCTAACCCTAAATATTCCCCCGAGGCCAAAGTGCAAAGTGAATGGTGGCACGGTGTAGCAAAACTCTGATGAGGAAGGATGGGCCACTGTGACAGTTTTCTACATTCATGGACAAGGACAGATCTTCTTTTTCTATTATGTTTCCAAACACTTTTCCTATTTCTACCTTCTTTTTTTAATACAATTTTTAATTTTTTAAAAAATATACTTAGATTACATTAATGTTACAAAAAAATATAGGGGATTTCCATATGACCCACTCCCTACCCCTCCCACATTTTCCCACACTGACAACATCATTCATTAGTGGGGTACATTTGTTACAATTGATGAATACATTTTGGAGCATTGCCACTGAGCATGGTTTATATTTTACATTGTAGGTGACACTCTCTCAGACACAATTTTGTAAATAAGATATATAATGGCCTGTATTTGTAATTGCAATGTCATTCAGGAAAATTCCCAATTCTGATAACATTCCCATATTACACCTCTTTGTCCCTCTCTCTCCCCTCAGAATCTCCAGTGACCACTGCCTCCATGTCAATAAAAGTTCTTCCATTACTAGAATCACAAATAAGTCTATAGTAGAATAACAGTAAGCTTACTTTAGTCCATCATTCATTCCTCAATCCTGAGCATTCTGGGATGGTGATGACCATTCTAACTTTAATTGTAAGGGAGATGAGAACCCATCAGGGAGATGGATGGGACTATCTTGCTTGCATTTACAGAATCCCTCTGTTCCTTGGGATAGTCATTATCCATCATCATCTCCTTGTCCTGGGTAAGTCCAATGAACTGGAGAGTAGGTTTTGCAACTCTGTTGAGATTCATGATCCAGCTGGCACATGGACAGCCTAAAGACTTAAGTCTCTTAGACATACCCCTAAAAAATATAGAACTAACTATAGGTTCATAGAAGGTGCAGAAGAGCAATGTGTAGGGAAACCACAATTGATTCCAACTGTGTCACAGTGGGGATCATAAATTCCTAAGAAAAGCCCACTGGCTGGGCACCAAACTTTTGATCTGTCTTCCCTGCCTATACTTTCTGTATGTCTCTAGAGCCCTCAGGAGCCCTGCTATTTGAGGCAATATTTATTTTGGCAGTCAATGAGATCCTGCTGAGATGTGCATAAACGTAACTTCTGGAATGACTTTCCAACTCACTTTAAAGTCTTTTAGCCATATAATCTCATTTGTCATTACCCTTTCCCCCTTTTGGTCAAATTCTTTTTCCACTTGCATTGCTAGTTGGTGCTTGGTATTAATCCCTTGGCTCCAGGGAGGCTCATCCCCAGGAATCATGTAACACACTGGTAAGGCTGACTTTGGCTTAGAGAAAGGACACATTTAAGCAAAAAGGAGGGTCTCAGGAGGTAAGTTTTAGGCACCCTACAATAGTAAGCTAAGTTTCTATTTCAAAAGTAATGGTTCATAAGTACAGTCATCAATATCATGGGCTGGTCAATTGTCCATTCTTCTTCACTAGTAAGTGACCTTGTACTTGGGGCATTCTTGCTTTACCATTAAAAAATCTGGGAGAACTCCCACAGATGGGAATTTGATATTCTTTTGGTTATTGTGTGAATCTCCACCCACCTTGACAATGCCCCATAAACTCTGGGACACATGTATATGTCTTATAGGTATGCCCCAGGTTAATATTTTCCCATGCAACCCCTATCACTCACACCCCAAACCAATGATCCTCTCCTGCCAGTTGTAACCCTTCTGTGATTCCAATCTTCTTAAAAAATGGAGCCAACAGAATAACCCAATAAAATTCATAAGAACATGAAATAATAATGGTAATTTTATATATAACAAATAAAATACAAAAACTTTTTAAAATTTTGGAATAATGAAAAAATAATAAAGAAATACAAAATTTTAAAAATTTTGACATTTTTTCATCACTGTAATATCTGTTGTCTTACATGTACAGTGAAATTATCTTCCATTTATTACCCCAGTGTCTTATATTTTTCTTTAATTTTGTCTTCAAAGAAGCTTTAGATTACAAGAAATGAGGTAGAGAATATAGGGAATTCCCATATAGCCAACATCCTCTCTCTTTCCCCTTTCCATTATTAATAACATTTTACATGTGGATGGTACATTTGTCACAATTGATGTACAAATATTTAAGCATTGCTTCTAAACATGGTCAATGATTTACATTATGTTTTACATTTTGAACCATATACTTTTATGAGTTTTGTCAAAATTTAACATGGCCTGTATCTATCATTGCAAGATTATGTATAATTCTTCCATCACCCCCCAAATTCCCCATATTCCATCTATTCTATTCCTCCCTCCCCCTCCCCTTGGGACATGTTAACCACCAAGTTTCACTCCTTGAAGTACAGATGCATAGTTACTTGAAACAATATTGAGTGCTTGACTATTGGCCTGTTCTCCCCTAATAGGCACTGCCTATGCCCTCAACAGACTCCCACCCTTCTATTACAGAACATAGCAGGACTCCCCAGGATGGGAGTTCTGCTCATTATGTGGGTCTCCATGCTATGATACAACATACTATGACAACACACTCCCTAGAAGCCTGCCCCAGGTGTACCCAGTCCCTTATGACCCCAACATCTAAAAAACTAAACCAGGAACCATTCCCTGCCATATTTGTCAAAAGAACATTCCTAAATTTGTAGTTTCAACCACATACCTGCAAATCCCTAGAGTTCACCTTCTCCCTCCATCAACCCTCCCCCTGGTTCCATGGGCAGTCCAACCCACACACCCCACCCTCTCCCCTTCACATATGAGCACTTCCTGCTCCAGTAGCATCACTGCACCACTTATGCCCATTCACTACACAATTACATCCTTGCACCTTATCATAGATTTTGCCCATATGGGCATTGGCTCAAAACCTTCTTCTCCCTTTCTATCTTCCATAAACCTACCTATCTTCCAGACTCTAGCTCTGTGAGTTTTGACAATTTGCTTAATTCATATCACTGAGTTCATATAATATTTGTCATTCAGTGCCTGGCTTGCTTAACTCAAGATAAGGTCTTCAGGATTCATCCATGTTATCTGGTGCCTTAATACTGCATTCCTTCCTACAGCTGAGCAATATTTCATTGTGTGTATATCACACAATGTGATTATCCAATCATATGTTGATGGACATGTGGGTTATTTCCAACTTTTGGCAATAGTGAGTAATGCTGCTATGAACATTAGTGTGCATATCTCATTTCGTGTCCCTGCTTTCAATTCTTCTGTGTATATACTCAACAGTGGAATTGCTGATTCATACGGCAGTTCTATAGTTAGCTCCCTGAGGCAATGCTAAACAGTCCTTCACAATGGCTGTACCATTCTACGTTCTCACCAGCAGTGCATGAGAACTCCCCATTCCTCTACATCCTCTCCAACACTTGTAGTCCTCTGTTTGTTTGTTTGTTTTTATTAGCTGCCAATCTAATGTGTGTAAGGTGATATTCCATTGTAGTTTTGATTTTCATTTCCCTAGTAGCTAGTGATTTTGAGTATCTTTTCATGTGCTTTTTTAGTCATTTGTATTTCTTCTTTGGAGAAGTGTCTATTGAAATCACTTGCCCATTTTTAAAATAGGTTTGTCTTTTATTTTTGAGGTTTAGGGTTTCTTTATAAATGCTGGATATTAGATCCTTATCAGATATATGGTTATCAAATATTTTCTCAATTTAGTAGGTTGCCTTTTCACTTTCTAGTCAAACTCCTTTGAGGTTCAAAAGTTTTTAGGTTTTAGGAGGTCTGATTTATCTATTTTTTTCTTTCATTGCTTGTGCTTTGGGTGTAAAGTTCATGAAACCTTTTCCTAATACAAGATCATGTAGATACTTCCATACAATATCTTCCAAGATATTTATGGTATTGGCTCTTATATTTAGGTATTTGATCCATCTTGAGTTAATTTTTGTATAAGGTGTGAGATAGTGTTCCTCTCTCATTCTTTTGGATATGGATATCAAGTTCTCCAAGCACCATTTGCTGAAGAGGCCATTCTTTCCCAGTTTAATGTGCTTGGTGGCCTTGTTGAATATCATTTGACTGTATATATGAGGATCTATATCAGAATTCTCAAATCAGTTCCATTGGTCAGTATGCCTATCGTTGTCCCAATACCATGCAGTTTTGACCATTATAGCTTTGTAGTATGTTTTATAGTCAGGTAGGTGGATTCCTTTGATTTTCTTTTTCTTTTGCAATATGTCTTTGGATATTCAGAGTCTCTTGCCACTCCAAATAAATTTTATAGTTAGCTTTTCCAATTCAGTAAAAAATGCTGTGGTAATTTTTATTGGTACTGCATTAAATCTGCAAATCAGTTTGGATATAATAGACATCTTAATGATATTTAGTCTTCCTATCCATTAACAGGGAATATTCTTCCATTTAGCTGGGTCTTCTTTGATTTCCTTTAAGAGTGTTGTGCAGTTTTCTACATACATGTCATTTACATCTTTAGTTAAATTTATTCATAGATAGTTGATCCTTTTAGTTGCTATTGTAAATAGGATTTATTTCTTGATTTCCTCCTCAGATTGCTCATTATTGGTGTAAAGAAATGCTACTGATTTTTGCATATTGATCTTATAACTTGTGAGTTTACTGAACTCATTTATAAGCTTTAGAACTTGGTTGTAGATATCTCAGGGCTTTCTATGTCTAGGATCATGTCATCTACAAAGAGTGAAATTTTTATTTCTTCCTTTCCAATTTCGATGTGTTTTATAACGTTTTCTTGCCTAAGTGCTTGAGGAATTACATCTAACACAATGTTAAATAAGAGTGGTGAAAGTGGGCATCCTTGTCTTCTACCAGATTTTATAGGGAGAGCTTTTAGGATTTTACAATTGAATATGACATTGGTTGTGGGTTTTTCATATATAGGGTTTGTCATATTGAGGAAGTTTCCTTCTATTCGTATTGTTTGAAGTTTTTTTTATCAGGAAAAGATGCCATATTTTGTAGAATGTATTTTCTGCATCTATAGAGATAATCACATGATTTTCTGTGTTCACTCTCTTTATGTGGTGTAGTACATTGATTTTCTTATGTTGAACCATCCTTGCATACCAGGGATGAAACCCACTTGATCACAGTGTATAATTCAATTGAAATGTTGAAAGTGATTAGCAAGTATTTTGTTGAGAATTTTAGCATCTAATTTCATTAGAGAGATTGGTTTACAGTTTTCCTTTCTTGTGGTGTCTTTTGCTTTGGTATTTTTGCATCATAGAATGGGTTAGGCAATGTTCTCTCCATGTCTATTTTTTGGAAGAGTTTAAGCAGGATTGTTATTATTTCTTTTCAGAATGTTTGGTAGAATTCACCTGTGAAGCCATCTAGTCCTGGGCTCTTCTTTGTTGGGATGTTTTTTTATGACAAATTCTAACTCATTACTTGTGATTGCCCCATTGAGTTCATCAATTTCTTCTTTCATCAATGTAGGCTGCTTGTGTATTTCAAGGAATTTGTCCATTTCCTCTAATTTATCCATCTTGTTGGCATATAATTTATCAAAGTATCCTCATATGATGCTCTTTATTTCTGTGGTGTCTGTGGTGATATCCCATTCCTCATTTCTTATTTTAGATATTTGCATCCTCTCTCTTTTTTTCTTTGTTAATCTATTTAAGGGTTTGTCAATTTTATTAATTTTCTCAAAGAACCAGATTTTGGTTTGCTTATTTTTTCTAGTGATTTCTTTTTTCAATTTCATTTAGCACTGCTCTAATCTTTGTTATTTCATTCTTTCTACTTCCTTGGAAGTTAGTTTGTTGTTCTTTTTCTAATTCCTCCACATGTGCACTTAAATTTTTGATTTTATCTGTTTCTTCTTTTTTATTGTAAGCTTTTATGGCTATGAATTTCCCTCTCAGCACTGCTTTTGCTGAATTCCATAGGTTTTGATATGTTGTGTTGTCATTTTCTTTCATTTCAATGTAGTTACTGATTTCTTTTGCAATTTCCTCCTTGACACTATGATTGTCTAATTGTGTGTTGTTTAACTTCCATATCTTTGTGCCTAATCTGTTTCTCTG
>JAQZBX010107953.1:0-10605 GCA_029593785.1 Cabassous unicinctus
CGGGTGGTGTCCCTTCCCTCTTTCCCGCTATGTGATGATGTTGCTAGCTGTCTTCTGATAACGCAGCCCTAGGGTGTGTGCTGTAAGTTGCCCCCTGATAACTTGCTGGTGCAAGTCAGCAGGCTCTTGCCTCAGCCTCTCTTACCACGTGGTGTTAGGATGGCTTACTGGGTTTTCTGCCCCTCCTCCTTAGGTCCAGATTCTATCCTGCCTCAGGTCTGTCTATAAAATTTTCAAAAGCCTTAACATCAAATAATATACTAATGCAAAACTAAAATTTAGTTTTCTCTCTGTTAAAGTGACAAAGGTTTCTTAGCTTATTGGTCAGTTTTTAGTATAAGGTCATTGTAGCAGCTTGATATTGTTTATGAATTCCAAAAATAGATATTGGATTATGTTTGTGAACTGATCTTTTCCTCTGGGCACATTATATTGGTTTGGATTCAGAGGTTTCACTTTTACTTGATTAAGTTATGATTAGGGCTTTGATTGACCCACGTCAGTAGGACGTCCAGTCCCCGTCCCCTTGGTGGGTGGGGGACTCACAGAGAAAACGACATGGCAGAAGAGAAAGATGGAGTTTTGATCCTGGAGCCTGGGAAGTAAGCACACAGAGAAGCAGATACGTGAGGAAAGAGAGAAGGCCCCATTAGACACGGCAGAGGCCCCGGGAAGATAGGAGCCAATTGCCTGAAAGTTTACATCTGGCCTTGTGGAGGGAGCAGAGCAGCTGAGCCCAGGGAGAAACGAGCCCCAGGAGAGAGACAAGACTTGTCACAGCCTGTGGCTGAGATTGGAAGAAGCTGGGACCCCGGAGCCTTGGGAGGAGGAGGAAGGCTGAACCCTCACAGACGTCGCCCACCATCTTGTGTCAACAGGTGGCAACAGACTCTGGGTGAGAAAGTACCTCTTATGGTACCTTGAGTTGGACTCTTTAGGGCCTTGTGACTATAAGCTTCTACCCCAAATAATTACCTTTTATAAAAGCCAACTGAGTTCTGGTATTTTGCATCAGCACCCCTTTGGCTGACTAATACAGTCATAAAGATTTTTTTTTCCCTAATATAAAAAACAAAAAGTCAGTGTTTTATCAGAATAACTTCTTGTACTTTGTTAACCTTATGTCCTTGGTTATTTAAGAAAAACAAAGACTCTATGTCATATCAAAATAATATCTACATTAATATTTACATTAACCTTATCATCATATATTGCCTTAAAAAACAAATCTTACTTTTAAAAGACTAAGTCTTTTCTTAACTTTAAATAAAGAACCAAATGTTGTTTCACAGTGACCTCTTTCCAATTTAATATAATGTTCAACACAAGGTCAGACCCTAAAGAATGTCTTTTTTTAAAATTTCAAACCGTCTTTAGGATTTTCCAGAAAGAATTTGTTCTTTCACTTTGTTAAAAAAAAAAAAAAAAGGGTGCTGAAAATAGTTGTTTATTTAAATGCTATAAATTGCTTAAAAATATTGTCAAATTAAAACCTTCAGTTAAATTAGTGTAAATGAAATGTTATTCATATAAGTATTTTAAAATCATATAAATTCCTAAAGATTTGACAACAGTTTCAGTGTCCCTAATATGTCCTAATACTAAGCTGCATAATATTAAACAACAGTATAGTATTGTTAATCATGGATTTAATTATTCTTAAAAAAATGCTACATGTTACAAAAACAATCAAATTTCCTTGTCAGCTGCACTGGTTACCCTAATACTTCTCTAAAAGTGCAAACAAGCAGATTAAACAATACCCCTTTTCAGCATAAAGCAGCCAGAATGGTCATGGCCCAAACATCCATCAAGAATAAAAAATGGACAAAAGAAAATTGAGGTTTTGTAACTGAAAAATTAAATGTATTTAGTCCAAAAGAAAATACCGGTAACTATGATAGCCTTGATATATGTTAGCTTTTTGAAGTAGCTGGAAGCAAATACCTGTAACTGTTATAGCTCACTGAACTGTAACCCAGATGCCTTGTTTCTTTAATGCCGTTGCTTTGTTTTGAAACTGCATAATTTTTTTAAACAAATCAATTTTATTGTTACATATTAATAAAGCATACAGTTCATCCAAAGTGTACAATCAGTGGTATTTGGAATAATCACATAGTTGTGCATTTACCACTTCAATCATTATTATAGCATTTTCATTATTTCAATAATAATAAACAAAAAACCAGACAAATAGAAGATTCTTCACCTCTCAATCTCTCTCTGTTTCCCCTGCTGTACATTGCTGTTATTTCTGGCTATTCTTGCACAATTCTTTATTTATTAAGCAGTGAAATTGCATAATCTTGAACTGGCAACTGGTCAGTTAGGAGACGTTTTACTGGCCCAGCTTGCACCCCTTATTTTGTTTTGCAACCCTGAAGTGGGGTGCCTTTGCATGTAGTCCCCTGAAATTGAGTACCCTTACACCTAGCCCCTTGTCAGCCCAGAACAGAGCACCCCAAATTCCTGTCATCTCGCTAAACCAAGGCAGTTCTGATCAAAGTTGGCTCACCTGACATGAGCTGTAGACTAAACCTTTAACTTTAAACATGTAGTCAATCTGTGCATGTTCAGTAATTAGACTATCTCTAACCTTTATCATTATCCTAAGCCTGTCTGCCTTTGTTTGAATACTGTGTATATTAGTCAGGGTTCTCTAGGCAAACAGTATCTAGGAGATATCTGTAAATAGTATGAGATTTTATAAAATTCTCTCACGTAACCGTGGGGATGCACAAGTCCAGATTCTGCAGGCAGGCTGCAAACTAGGGGCTCTGATGAAGGTCTAGTGAAGGTCCTTGATGAGTTTCTGGGAGACGTTGTCTGTCCAAAGATGAGCTGAGAAATTCTCTCTGAATGCTGAAATCACTTCCCCTTTTAAGGCATCCAACTGATTGTATAAGTCACTCCTTGCTGACAGCACTCTTCCTGGTTGATTGTAGATGTAATCAGCTATCTATGCAGAAAACTCACTGATGACTAAAGTCCATAAATATCCTTGTATTACAATTAGCCCAGTGCTTGCTTAACCAAACAGCTGGGCACAATTACCTGGCCGAGTTGACACATTAGCCTAACCATCACAGTCCACCTCTTGCCAACTTGGCAACTATACACATTACCTTAAAGCCTACTCAGTCTAAGTAAAAACAGTAAGAGGCATGCATATATATATTTCTACCTAACAATGTTCAACTCTCCTGCATACACCCAGAAATATATTAATTCCCTACAGAATAGGGTGCAAGTCCTTGGGTAATATTCACTCTTAAACTTGACATCCTTAACTATTATGACATGAAATTAATACAACTTGTCATATAAGGGAAAAAATTAGGGAAGGAAACAAAGATATTCATTCTATGTACATATATGATCATACTCATAACAAAACAAGGAAGACAGATTCATGACTACTACAGTCCTCGTTTCTGTAACTGGTCACGTGGTCGAAGTTCATATTTATCACTACCTTCTTCCACTACCCATTCCATATTCCTGTTACCCTCAGCAAGCACTTCAGCTGGCCGTGGTTCTTTACCTAGTGGGGTGACCCAGACTTTCATTCCAGAAGATTCTGGACCATTGTGAGTCCTGCTTGGATTTGGTTGTTGCAATTTCCCACTGACTTTAATCACAGGGCATGGCAGTACTAAGAGAAGCCCTAGAGAAACTCCTGTATTCCAGGCAAACTCTTCTTTACCCCCATTATGTAGATGTAGTCCTATTTCCGCTTGATAGTCAGGATCAATCAACCCAGCCAGTACAGTAATTCCCTTCTTTGCCTGTTGATTCAGACCCAAGAGGAGCCCAAAGAGGCCAGGTGGCAGTCTTAACTTCCAGTTCAATGGAATCATTGTGTTCCCTGGCAGAAGGACCCCTCCTTTTGGAACTAAGACTTGTAGACCAGCAGAGCTTAAGGTTGCAGGGACAGGGAGCAAAAATTTTCCTAGTGGATCACTAAGGGAAGAGTGAGTGGTGCCAGCCCCATTTCCACCCCTTTATTCCTACAGTTGGTGCTGTAATTAGGTCTTTTAAGGGCCATTCCACTGTTCTATCAATCCAGCTGCTTCAGGATGATGGGGAACATGGTAATAACACCAGTGAATTGCATGGGCATGTGCCCATTCCTGCACATCATTTGCTATGAAATGGGTTCCTTGACGAGAAGCAATACTGTGTGGGATGCCATGGTAGATAAGACATTTGGTAAGTCCACAGATGGTAGTTTTGGAAGAAGCATTGTGTGCAGGAAATGCAAACCCATATCTGGAGTATGTGTCTATTCTGGTTAAATCGCTTTGATGCAAGTGGTCCAATATAATCAACCTGCCACCAGGTAGCAGGCTGATCACCTTGGGGAATGGTGCCATATCAGGGCTGAGTGTGGGTTTCTGCTGCAGCAGACTGGGCACTCAGAAATGGCTGTAGCCAAGTCAGCCTTGGTGAGGGGAAGTCCATGTTGCTGAGCCCATGCATAACCTCCATCCCTACCTCCATGGCCACTTTGATCATGAGCCCATTGGGCAATGACAGGAGAGGCTGGGGAAAGAGGCTGAGCATTAACCACAGAGCCGGTCATCTTATCCACTTGATTTTGAAAATCTCTTCTGCTGAGGTCACCCTCTGGTGAGCATTCACGTGGGACACAAATATTTTCATGTTTTTTGCCCACTCAGAAAGGTCTATCCACATACTTCTTCCCCAGACCTCTTTGTCACCAATTTTCCAATCATGTTCCTTCCAAGTCCCTGGCCATCCAGCCAAACCATTGGTAACAGCCCATGAATCAGAGTACAAATGCACCTCTGGCCATTTCTTCTTCCAAGCAAAATGAACAACCAGGTGCACTACTTGAAGTTCTGCCCACTGGGAGGATTTGCCCTCACCACTGTCCTTCAGGGATGTCCCAGAAAAGGGCTGCGGTGCTGTAGCTGTCCACTTTCAGGTGGTACCTGCATATTGTGCAGAACCGTCTGTAAACCAGACTCGAGTTTTCTCTTCCTCAGTCAACTGATTGTAAGGGACTCCCCAAGAGGCCAAAACTGTGGGCTGGGAAAGAGAAGTTAACATGGCAGGGGTGGTGACCATGAGCATTTGGACTACTTTCTCATGTAACTTACTTGTGCCTTCAGGACCTGCTCGAGCCCTATCATATATACCACTTCCACTTTATTATGTAGTGCTGCTTTGCATGCCCAACTTTATGGTTTGGTGGGTCAGACAATACCCAGCTCATGATAGGCAACTCAGGTCTCATGGTAATTTGATGGCCCATGGTAAAGCATTCAGTCTCTACTAAGGCTCAGTAGCAGGCCAAAAGCTGTTTCTCAAAAGGGGAGTAATTATCTGCAGAGGATGGCAGGGCTTTGCTCCAAAATCGTAAGGGTCTGTGTTGTGATTCTCCTCTAAGACCTGCCAAAGGCTCCAGACAGCATCCCTATTTGCCACGAAAACTTCCAGCACCATCGGATATGCTGGATCATATGGTCCAAGTGGTAGTGCAGCTTGCACAGCAGCCTGGACCTGTCGCAAAGTCTCCTCTTGTTCCGGTCCCCAATCAAAACTAGCAGTTTTTCTGATCACTCAGTAAATGGGCTATAGTAGCACACCCAGATGAGGAATGTGTTGTCTCCAAAACCCGAAAAGACCAACTAAGCATTGTGCTTCTTTTTTGGTCATAGGAGGGGCCAGATGCAACAGTTTATCTTTCACCTTAGAAGGGACATCTTGACATGCTCCACACCCGTGGACACCTAGAAATTTCACTGAGATGCAAGGCTATTGTATTTTTGTTGGATTTGTCTCCCATCCTCTCTCATGCAAATGCCTTACCAATAAGTCTAAAGTCTTTGCTACTTCTTGCTCACTAGGTCCTATCAACATGATATCATCAATATAATGGACCAGTGTGATGTCTTGTGGAAGGGAGAGATGATCAAGGTCCCTGTGGACAATATTATGACATAGGGCTGGAGAGGTGATATACCCCTGAGGCAGGACAGTGAAGGTATACTGCTGGCCTTGCCAGCTGAAAGCAAACTGCTTCTGGTCATCCTTACTAATGGCAATTGAGAAAAAAGCATTTGCCAGAGCAATAGCCGCATACCAGTTACCAGAGGATGTGTTTATTTGCTCAAGCAATGATACCACACCTGGGATAGAAGCTGCAATTGGAGTCACCACCTGGTTAAGTTTATGATAATCTACTGTCATCCTCCAAGGTCCATCTGTTTTCTGCACAAGCCAAATAGGAAAGTTGAATGGGGATGTGGTGGGAATCACGACCCCTGTAACCTTCAACTTTTTGATGGTGGCACTAATCTCTGCAATCCCTCCAGGAATCTGGTATTGCTTTTGCTTTACTATTTTGCTAGGCAGAGGCAGTTCTAGTGGTTTCCACTTGGCCTTTCCAGCCATAATAGTCCTCACTCCACAAGTCAGGGATCCAATGTGGGGATTCTGCCAGTTATTGAGTATTTCTATTCCAATTATGGATTCTGGACCTGGGGAAATAACTCCAGAATGGGTCCAGGGACCCACTGGACCCACTGTGAGATGGGCCTGAGCTAAAACCCCATCAATCACCTGACCTCCATAAGCCCCTACTCTGACTGGTGGACTACAGTGATGTTTTGGGTCTCCTGGAATTTATGTCACTTCTGAGCCAGTGTCTAATAATCCTCAAAATGTCTTATCATTTCCTTTTCCCCAATGCACACTCTGGTAAAAAGGGTGTAGGTCTCCTTGGGGAAAGATGGGAGGAAGATTAACAGTACAAATTTTTGGCAGTTTAACAGGATCCTTCCCCAAGGGGACCTGGCCTGCTCCTCATTCATGGGGCTCTGGGTCTGTAAACTGTCTCAAGTCTGGGAATTGGTTAAGGGGCCGTGATTCTCTGCAACTGTAATTTGAGTTAAGGTTTTGTTCACTCGACCTAGAACTCTTCTGCTTATACAGATCTAAAAGAAATTTAGTAGACTGCCCATGTATTTCACTTTGATGTACCCCATGATGTATTAGCCAACATCATAACTCCACATGACTCAGACTGTTTTGAATGCTGCTTTGAATCTGCCTTTCATTGCAGTAGCCACGCTCAGCTTGTCTTTTACATGCCCGAGATCCAATCATCCCCATAATGTTTAAGGATTCTAATTCCATTACAGCCCTCCCTCCAGTAATATCTGGACTTCAGGGAAGAGCAACCACAGAGCTCTTCAGGGAAGATGGAGTTAGTCTTACAAATTTATTCCTCACAGTTCTGGTTGAAGATGTGTCCTCTGGACATTTCTGGGGTGGGTGGGCAGGTCTCAAATGGTAAATCCATTCTAGCATTCCAATCTCTCTAAGTCTTTGAATTCCCTCTTCTACTGTATAGCAGGGTAAATTGGGCATCTCACCCTCAGACATACTAGGCCATCTTTTGGTCCATGTTTCAGCCAGCCACCCAAACAAACTGTTAGAGCCCTTTCTAACCCCTCAAGCTACTGACCGAATCCAGAATTTCTGCTTAGTGAGCCCATATCAATAAATTCAGCCTGATCCAACTTTATATTCCTTCCACCATTATCCCGTACCCTTAGTATCCATTCCCCACATATTCCCCTGATTTCTGTCTATATAAGTTGGAAAACTCATGCAGTTCTTTTAGAGTATAGCTTACTTCCTCATGGGTCACACTTTGTATTTCGCCTTTGGGCGCTTGTTGTGATTTTAGTCTAGTAATAGGCCTAGAAGAGAAGAGGGGTGGTGGGGGTGGGTAAGGAGAAGGATTAGAAATGCCTTGCAAACTACTGGCCTCAGGGCATCCCTTTGCATTGTCATCTGTTGAGACAGGATTAATCTCTTCCGGAAGGGATAGCAAGGCAGATTCCTCGGGGCAGGGTGGAGGCTGGGCAGTGCATGCTGGAGTTTGGCTTGTACCTGCCTCAGGGCTGGGAGGAGTTCCAGACTCCCTGGGGCAGGCTGGAGGCTGGGTGATACAAGGTTGAAAAAGTGTGGTCTCCACAGGGCATGCCATCAGAGGTTTACCTAGCAAATTCTCAGCAGAATTTAGGGTTCCAGTGTCCCCACTGTTATTATCATCATCCCATATGTCTCCATCCCAATCCTCGGGGTTCCACTCTTTTCCAATCAATGCCTTCACTTTAACAGCAGACACCCTGAGAGGTTGACATTTTAGTTTCTTTTGTAACTCTGCTACTCGTACAATGAGAGTCTGAGTCTGGTTTTCAGAGATCTCAAGCCTGTGGCTGCAGGAAACAAGAGTTTCTTTCAGAGCACACATAGAAACTTTCACATAATTCATGTTGCATTTAAGCTGCAAATTTGGAGCCTTTAGCTCATCTCTTTCTTTTGTAACTATATCCAGAACATCTAGGAGGAGCCAGCCAACATCAATGTACCTTTTGACTCTCACCCAGATCCTTGCCTCTTATAAGCATGGAAGTAGGACAATCCAGTGATGATATTTTGTGTATCTTTATTGCCAACTCATACCATGGATGGTTAGTGGCCTCTTCATCATTGGAAATGGAGTCATGAATACCCTTGAGTCTAATTAGAGTAGAGAGCCAATTGCAAAACTCTCAGAACCACTTCAGAAATCCTATGTTTAAGATTCTCTTCCTCAAGAACCGCTCCTGGTACCAAGTTGTATTAGTCAGGGTTCTCTAGGGAAACAGAATCAACAGGTGATATCTGTAAATAGTATGAAATTTTATAAAATTCTCTCACATGACTGTGGGGATACACAAGTCCAGATTCCGCAGGCAGGCTGCGAACCAGGGGTTCTGATGAAGGTCCAATGAAAGTCCTTGATGAATTTCTGGGAGATGTTGGCTGTCCAAAGATGGGCTGGGAAATTCTCTCTGAATGTGGAAATCACTTCCCCTTTCAAGGCGTTCATCTGATTGTATCTGTCACTTGTCCCTGACTGCAATCTCATAGATGTAATCAGCCATCTATGCAGTAAACTCACTGATGACTAAAGTCCATAAATGTCCTTGTATTATAATTAGCACAGTGCTTGCTTGATCTAACAACTGGGCACAATTACCTGGCCGAGTTGACACATTAGCCTAACCATCACACTGTAAAACACTGAAAGTTTCTCTAATTCAAGGAGACAATTTTTTTTTTTTAGGTACTGGGGGCCAGGGATTGAACCTGAGACTCATATGTGGGAAGCTGGCACTCAACCATGGAGCCACATCAGCTTCCCTGAGTTGGTATTTTTGTTTGTTTTTTGTTTATTCAGGAGGCACCTGGAACTAAACTGGGACCTCCCATGTGGGAGGTGGGCACACAACCACTTGAACCACATCCGCTCCCCCCAAAATTTTTTTTAAGGAAAGAAGCTTTTCATTGTGTACCGTTTCAACTAGAGAAGAACCATGACAATCTTAGCAGATTTAAAAGAAAAGTTCCTTAGCATTTTATAAATTACATGAAGTGGTTTGCTTACTTGAAATTTGCCCCTCCCCCCCAGATGGCTCCCTCATCTATCTGCGTGTCTTCTCTTTTTTAGGAGGCACCGGGAACCTAACCTGGGATCTCAGGGCAGGCGCCCAGCTACTTGAGCCACATCCGCTCCCCTATTTGAAACTTTTAAGTCATTTAGGAGAGGGTCAAAATAAGAAATACTCTCCACTGCACAGACCTCATGTCACCTAGGCGTGCAGGGCACAGTCCCAGTGGAACAGTCCACAGGGGCACTACGAGGGCCCCCACAGCGGTGTCTCAAGCTCCTTCCTGGGCGTCAGTTGAAGGGTATGATGCTGTGGGCCATGAGCAAGGCTGGGGTTCCTTTCCTTTCTGGGTTTCTCCCTGATTTAAGCCTTGCTCTCAGCAGCTTTTTGGGGTGTCCTGGGCTCTAGGGGGGCGCTCTGGATGCGTGGCTGCCTACCTCCGCTGGTGTCAGCCTCTCCCGGCTGCTTGGGGCCCCACTGGGCCACGCTGTCAGTAGCATCCTCCTCTTCCTGAGGGGATTGCAGCTCCTTAGCGTGACAGGCGTCAAGGAGACAAATTTGAGAACTGCCCTCCTGTCTCCACAAGGCTAGCCTTTGCTAAATAAACTCTTTCTCTCCTTAAAACCCAGTGTCATGGGAAGCAGCTGTGGCTCAAGCAACTGAGCTCCTGTTTACCATACAGAGGATCCAGGTTCGATCCCCCGGACCTCCTGAGCGGCACGGAGAGGCCCAGGCCACCCACATCAAAAAGATGAATACACAACCAGATAGAAAAAACGAAAAACAAAACCCAGTGTCACATAATTGGCTCTTCCGTGGGCATCGAGCAAAGAACCCCTGAATTAACAATATCAAGAATTAATACAAATCAGTAAGAAAAAAGAAAAGGTGAACAAGCATGATCTTAAAATTCATCAAAGTACAAATGTGTAACCAAAGAAGATGAAAGAAATACTCTTTTAAACAAGAATAAAAGTTTTTCTTCTTTCAAAATGACAAAGATTGAGTTTTGTAGGCTAATCTCCTGGGTTGTCAAATGTGCTGGGAAACAGTACAACAATACAGTTTGGGGGGAGGGAAAGGAAATGGTAACATTTTTCTAGGTGACAATTAGGCATCTAAAAGG
>JAQZBX010107954.1:0-10599 GCA_029593785.1 Cabassous unicinctus
TTTTTTTTTCCTATTTTATTTGGGTTTAGTTTGTTGCTCTTTTTCTAATTCCTCCTGAACTGCAGTAAGGTCTTTGATTTTAGCTCTTTCTTCTTTTTTAATATGGGCATTTATGGCTGTGAATTTCCATCTTAGTATAGCTTTTGCTGCATCCCAAAGGTTTTGATACATTGTGTTGTCATTTTCATTTGTTTCCAGGTAGTTGCTGATTTCTTTTGAGATTTCCTCCTTGACCCACTGTTTGTCTAACATATGTTATTTAACTTCTTCATCTTTTTGCCTAATCTGGTTCTCAGTCCCTTACTGATTTCCAGCTTCATTTCATTGTGGCCAGAGCAGTTGCTTTGTATAATTTAAATCTTTCTGAATTCATTGAGATTTGTTGTGTGATCTAGCAAGTAGCCTATCCTGGAGAATGATCCATATGCACTCGAGAAGAATGTAAATTCTTCTGTATTTGGGTGTAATGTTCTGTATATATCTATTAGGTCCAAGCCCTCTAATGTATTATTCAAAGTCTTTGTTTCTTTAATGGCTGTGTGTCAAGATGTTCTGTCTAATGGTGTTAATGGTGTATTAAAATCCCTCATTGTAATTGAAGAGGCATGTATTTCTCCACTTAGTTTTTCCAAAGTTTGCCTTGTGTATTTTGAGGCACCCTTATTAGGTGCATGAATGTTTATGATTGTTCTTTCTTTTTGATAGATTACCCCTTTTATTAATATATATTGTCCTTGTTTGTCTCTTAAAATAGTTTTGCATGTAAAGATTTTGTCCAATATTAATGTAGTTGTTTCCACCCTTTTAGGGATATTGTTTGATTGTAAAATTGTTTTCCAACCATTCACTTTCAGCCTCTTTGCATCCATGGGTTTAAGGTGGGGTAACCGTTGGCCAATTTGATGTAATTATGAATTCCAAAAATATAAGTAGATCATGCTTGTAAACTGATCTGTTAATCTGGGCATGATTAGGTTATGATTAGGACATTGAGCACAACCCCTTGGTGGGTGGGGAATCAAATATAAAAGGCATGGCAAGAACAGAGCTGAAGCAGTCTTTTGAGAAGCAGTTTTGATGCTGGAAAGAAGGCCCCAGGAGAAGAGAAGCAAGCCATTCACCTGATGGTCTACAGCCAACCTTGTGGAGGAAACAGGAGGTAAGCCCGGAGAGAAACACAGCCCCTAGAAGAGAGGAACCCCAGAAGCCTGAACCCTGGCAAACGCCAGCAGCTGTCTTGCTCTTAACACGTGGCACTGGACTGTGATGAGAGGAGAAACTTAACGCTTTATGGCCTAGTAACTGTGGACTTCTACCCCAAATAAATACCTTTTATAAAGACCAATCCATTTTTTGTATTTCACATTAGCACCCCTTTGGCTGACTAATACAAGTGGGTTTCTTGGAGATAGCATATATGTGAGCCATATTTCCTTATCCATTCTACCAATCTGTATCTCTTGACTGCTGAGTTTAATCCATTATCATTCAATGTTTTTACTGTCAAGGAATTACTTACATTAGTCATATTTTCTTTAAGTTTATGTATGACATATGTTGCTTTTATTTCTCTTTTTATCTTTTTAGTTGTTCTTACATTCTCCACCAACTCTTTCTTTCCTGTTTTTTCCTTTCAACCTGCTAACTCCCTTAAGTATTTTTTGCAGTGCAGGTTTCTTTTTTACATATTCTCTTAATTTCTGTATTTCTGTGAATATTTTTAGCTCTCCATCATTTTTGAATGCCAGCTTTGCTGGATACAGAATTCTTAACTGGAATTTTTCTTTTTCTTTTTCTTTTAGCACCTTTATTATATCATTCCACTGCCTTCTTAACTCCATGGTTTCAGATGAGAAATCAACACTTAATCCAGTTAATGTTATCAAGCTGCTTTGTATGTGATGGTTCTCTTTTCTGTTGCTGCTTTCAGTATTCTCTATTTGTCATGCACATTCAACAACTTGACAAGTATATGTCTTGGAGTAGGCCTGTTAGGATTTATACTCTTTGGGATGTGCTATACTTCCTGGACTTGTACCTCCATCTCCCTCAATAGGGTTGGGAAGTTTTCAGCCATTATTTCCTCCAAAACTCCTTCTCTCCCCTCTCCTTTCTCTTCTCACACTGGGATGCCTATAATGTTTATGTTTGTGCATTTTGTGTTGTTATTCAAGTCCCTAAGTCCTTGTTGAATATTTTCTATCTTTTTATCTATCTGTTTTACTCTCTCATTTCAGATATGCTGTCTTTCCCATTGTTAATTTTTTCCTCTGCCTGTTCAAATCTGCTGTTGTTTGCTTCCAGCATATGTTTGATTTCTTGTATTGTACCATTCATCACCATCATATCCATTATCTTTTTAGGTATCCTTACAATTTTTTCACTATGTTCTCGCAGTGTCTTCTTAATAGCCTTAATTTCTTCCTTCACTTAATTAAGTTAATTCATATTTGTTTGGATGTCTCTGATTAGTTGTTCAATGTTCTGCATCTCCTCCTGGTTTTTAATTTGTTCGTTATATTGGACTATATCTTCCTGTTTTTTAGTATGGCTTGAAATTTTTTGTTGGTGTCTAGGCTAGTTTATCTTGATGGATTTATTCAGTTGATTAGCTTACTTCTATATTCCATGGTTAAATTTTGTTGTTGTTTTGTGTGTGTGGTATGGTTTCACTGTGCTACTTTGTTCCTCTTAGTCTATTTCCTTGCTGTTTTCTATGTTCCCTTGAAAGAAAAAAAAATTATGACCAAAGAAATGGAAAGAGATAAGAGAAAAAACAATAATAGTAATAATAATAGTAAAATGTAGCAGAAAAATCATAGAAGACTTAGGAAATTGAAAAATTAATGTGAGTAATAATCACAGATGAATAAGATTAGAAACATGAAATAGAAACAATGAAACAAGAAACACAATAAAGAAAAATATATTGAATGAATTAAAAGGTTGGGATTGCAAGAAAAGGGGAAAAGAAATGAGAAAAGAGAGAAAAAAGTGAAAAAAAGGAAGCAAACAGATAAAGGAGAAATACAAACAAGAAAATTTGGAGTCCAAAAAGAAGAGAGAGAATGAAATAACAACAACAGAAAACAGAAGATATTAAGATGGAGAATAAAAAAATATCATAGGTAGAGTACATCATTAAATGATTAAAAAAAAGAAAAACAAACAAGTAGAGAAACAAAGGAAATGGAAACACAACAAACAAGAAACAAGACAACAGCAGCTCATTTTTTAAAAGTAGACAATATTAAAAAAATAAAAAACAAAAAATTAAATCAGCCTTCTCTCTTAGACCCCTAAGGATCTTCTCTGGCTTCTAGTGTTTGTCAATCACTCACCCTATACCATGCCCTCTGCAGGTTTTGAACCAGGATTTAGTGAGTAAAATCAGGGAAACAAGAAAAAAGGAACCCTTAAAAAAAATAGAGATCCAAGAAAAGCTAATACAAAGAGAATGACTATATATTCCCTATCATAATGTTTCATCTGGATGCCTGATAACCTGATGGGTCATTTCTCAAGAAAGAGACAGGTATCAAATCAGGGACCTTGCATATGCTAGGTAGGAGTTCTTCTACTGAGCTAGTCTGCCTCCTTAGGTTAATTAGCCTTTCAGAAGGCTATCTGCCCCTTTTCCCTTGGGCAGGTTATATCCCCTGCAGTCTGCTGGAGTCCTGCTGATCAGCTGCCTGCCTCTGCCTCCTTTCTAATACAATTTCTCTCTTTGCCTAGGTAGCTGGGCATGGCAGCCTGCCTGAGGAGATACCCCTCCCCTCTCACTGTTGAGTTGGCATCCATTCTGATATTCAAGGGGGGTACAGCTGGCTAAACTCACCACAAGGAATCACTGTCCACCCACCCAGACCCTTCTTCCACACAGGGAATCTGCCATCACACTCCTGTTTGGAGCAGGGACCCAGGGGCTCTACCTAGGCTATCCACCCTAAAGGCCTGGTATGCGTTCCACTTCCACCCACCAAAGCAAGCAGACCATGATTTTTTCCCTGACTTCCCTATCTGTTCAGTAACCTTCCTAGATGACTCAGAGCACCTTCTGGTTCTACATATATCTAAAGGAGCTGGCAGGGAGGAAGATATCGTCTCTCCTTTCAGTTAAATACAACTCATCAGGAGATTTACCCTCAATTAATATCTCAAGGGTGAGGAAGAGGAGCACTTCCTGGCAGCTGGGAGGTTTAATAACTCATGATTACTTGTTTTGACTTCTTCATCATCTCTGACCATCACTCTTCTGGGAATTGTGAAGCAGTGTCCTTGTTTGTTATACCCCAAAGGAGGTCCCTTAGGCAGGCTGTGGCTTGCTCTCTGTAGTTTTGGTGAGAGCTGAGCCTTATCTGCCTAACCCATCAGCCATGTTTCCACAATCCATAACTATGTTTTAATACATAACAGGGTACTGAGCAAATTGTAAACAATGGAGAAATGTTGAAAATATTAGTAAAAGTAAATTTTAGGTATGAGCAGGAAGTATTAAGGGGTATTAAACTTTATTGCTAATTTGCCAAAATATTACAATTAAAAAGTAGCAAACACAATTTTTATTTTAGGATACAATATCATTAATCATTTCTTCTTCACATTAAATATTAGGTTGTTATAAAATATAGCTTTTTTAAAAATAAAGAAACTAACTTCTACATCATAAATAATTTTCATTGTTTAAAAGAAAAAAATGAGCAAGACCACAATAGAACTTCAGCTAGTAAGGGGTTTCTGTTGACTGGACCACCTAAATGCAAAATGAATTTTCATGGAAAGACCCACCTTTCTTGATTGATACCATCTAGTTTCCCAGGGCAAGAAAACCTAATGGGGAAGAAACCAGAGGCAGAAAAGCCTTACAGAGAGAAAAAAATAATGAAGTAGGGTTAAACTGAACTGCTGTAAGATGGGAGGGTCCAAGAACTGAAAAGTGTTAAGGAAATGGAGCACTGAGTTAGGAAACAAATTTAAAGAAATCATAGGAGCTGGGAAGAAAATCCTGCACAAAAACAGTCAGAACAGGTCAACATTCCAAAAGAAGTAACAGAGAGAAGGAAGCTTTCTCCTGGAGATGAACAATTATGCAAAAAGTGCAGTCTTAAATATTTTGCCACATATCCAGAACAAGAATCAGGTGAAGAAAAGCTCAGAAAATCTCATAAAAACAGCCTTTTCTAAAGGACTAGAGTAAGTTTGGCCAAGAATCAATGAGCCTTAACACAAAGCTAATCAACAGCAAAACTATAGGCAAGTGAGAAAAACTTAATTTCAGAGTTTTTTCATCAAGATAATTAGATGCCTAGACAACAGAAAAAAAATTACAAGCCATATTAGGAAACATGAAGATGTGACTCATTAAAGAAAACAAATTTTAACTCAGAGGAGACTCAAAATTTGAAACTACTAATTAAAGTACTGCAAAGAAATCTCCCAAATCTATTCAAGGAGATGAAAGAAAATATGCAAAAAGAGATAAAGGATATTAAGAAGAATATGTGTGAGCATAAATAAGAAACTGAAGGTATAAAAAAGAAACATAACAGAAATTCTGGGTATGAAAGACACAAAAGTAGATACTTAAACATATTTTAGAGGCATACAACAGCATGTTTCAACAGGGAGATGAAATAATAAGCAAACTAGAGGACAGGACAATCAAAATCATACAGCTAGAAGAAAACATAGAAAAAAGAATAGAAAAAATTGAGCAGTATCTCAGGGATTTGAGTGATAGCACGAAGCACACAAATATATGCATCATGGCTGTTCCAGAAGGAGAAAGAAGGGAAAAGAGGAAAAATAATATTTGAAGAAATAATTGTGGGGAGATGAATGGGAGCCTTGAATAATGATATGCATGTTTGTTTGTAAATTCACAACTTTTACTTCAAACTTAGTGTTTATGTATGGGCATGCATGAATTATATATTTCAATAAAATTTTATTTTAAAAAATGAACAAAAATTTTTCCTTAAAATGGTGAAAATTTACTTTGCACATTTGGAAAAATCGTGCATTGCACAAAAATTTTAAACAATGAACTATTAAATATTGTTCAAATGATCATGTTTAATGTTTGTGATCTTTATTGCTCAGTAACACATTTTTTCAGTGTGTACACAGGATCTGAATAGCATTGAATTTTTTTGCTATGTAGATGAATGACAGATCAATATATTAATGGAGATTTTTTAAAATGAAAAAATGACCCAATATTTCCAAAGTTTTATGAAAGATATAAATATATAAGTCCAAGAATTGCAACAAACTCCAAAGAGAATATATCCTAAAAGACCTACTCTGATGCACATACTAATCAGAATGTAAAATGCCAAGGATAATGGAAGAATTCTGAAAGCAGCAAGAGAAAAGTGAGTCATCACACATAAATAATCTTCAATAAGACTAAGAGCCAATTTCTCAGAAGAAACCTTAGCGGTGATAATGCAATATAAAACATATTAAAGATACTGAAAAAGAAAAACTGCCAGACAAGCATTCTTCATCTGGAAACATTTTCCTTGAAAATGATGGTGAATTTACTTTCAAAAATGAGGGAGAGATTAAAATATTCACCGCCAAACAGAAACTGAGAGACTTTGTCAACAAAAGACCTGCCTTACAAAAATCACTAAAAGGATTTCTGTAGGTTGAAAGGAAAAGACAGGAAAGAATAGCTTGGAGTAGTGAGAGAAAAATGAAGATTACCAGTAAGGATAACTAAAAGGGTAAACACAAAATCTGATAGATTGTATCCTCAAAATACAAGTGTGGCAGTTAGATTATTTTATGAATCCCCTAAAGAGAAAGATTATATTTTTAAACTAACTTATTTCTCTGGATAGTATAGTAACATTTGATTGCATTGAATTTGTCTGAGGGGCCTTTGGTTGGATTACTTGATGGGACTGATTTGGGGTTTTCTGTTGGGTTATCTCAATGAGGCATGACTTAAGTTGAGTCTCTGCTCCCTTGCTTAGTCTGATATAAATGGAAACACAAAGACACAGACAGAGCCAGAAAAAGAGAGCCCTGCCAATTTTGATCCTGCCATTGACAGAAACAAAAGCCTCAAACAGCTGAGGCACTAGGAGGAGATGAGCCTTTGCCTAATGGCTAACAGCTGAACTTGTGAAGAAAGCAGCCCATTTGAGGCTGATAAAAAAAAAGGCCCAGAAAGAAACAATCCCTATGCTAGGAGAGAGATGACTACAGGATCACTTAAGCAAGAAGACTCAAGAGGCTGGGCCCATGGAGAAGGTCAATGGGAAAAGGTGAGCCTGGGGTGGAAGTCTGAAACCTGGGCAGAGATTGGCAGACATCTTGCTTCACCACATGGCAATACACCAGGATCAATAGTAGCTGATATTCGTAAGAAAGCATCTCTGACAGAGCCTTGGTCTGGACTTTTCATGGCCTTGTAGCTGTAAGATTTTACCCCAAATAAATCCGCTTTACAAAATCCAACAGATTTCTGGTAATTTGCATCAGTATCCCTTTGGGAAACTAAAACAACTCTAGTCTTTAATTCTTATAAGTGTCAGAATACAATTGTACAAGAAAAGGGCATATTTCCTTATAAAGGACATGCATGGAATATTGGAATATTATTCAGTCGTCAAAGCTAATAAAATCCATAGAGTGGACTTACTAGTATTCTAGTATAGACTTATTGTGATACTAGCAAAGCAAGAAGTTATATCATGGATATGGAGACAGTGACCACTGGAGGTGCTGAAGTCAGGGAGAGGGAAAAAGAGATGTAATATGGGGGCATTTTCAGGACTTGGAATTGTCCTGAATGGCATTGCAAGGACAGATACAGGCTATTATATATCCTGCCATGGCCTACAGAATTGAATGGGAGAGACTGCAAACTATAATGTAAAGTAAAATCCATGCTTACTGGCAATACTCCAAAATGTGCTCATCAATTGCAATGAATGTACCACACTAATGAAAGAAGTTGTTAATGAGGGGAAAAGTGGGGGGTATATGAGAATCCCGTATATGTTTTAATGTAGCATTCTATGTAATCTAAGTATCTTTTAAAAATAAAAAGTATATTTAATAAAAAGCTAATCAAGTCCAGATGTGTGTGACAATACGAATGAATCTTGAGGACATTATGCTGAGTAAAATAATCCAGACACAAAAGGATAGATAATTTATGATCTCTGTGATATGAACCAATCATAATAAGCAAACTCATAGAGTTAGAATCTAGAATGTAGTTTTCCAGAGGATATATTGGGTTTAGAAAATGGGGAGTTGATGCTTAATTTGTACAGAATTTCTATTTAGGTTGATTTTAAAGGTTTGGAAATAGATGGTCGTGATTATAGCACATTATATTGCATGTAATTAACAGCATTGAATTATATAAGTGAATGTGATTAAAAGGGAAAATTTCAGGTCATTTATGTTACTGGGATAAAATGAAATGATAAAACATAAGATTGTATAGCACGTTGAACCATACTGTAGGTTTTGGACTACAGTTAATAATGCAAACATAAGAATTTTCTTTCATAAATTATAACAAATACACAACACTAATACAAGGTGTTAATAATAAGGTGATATGTGGGGAAAATACAGCTAATGTAAACTGTGGACAAGAATTAATAGTATGATTTTAATAATCTTCCAACTGAAACAGAAGTAACTACTGTTTAAAAAAGTAAAATTACAAAAAAGTGCTATCAGGAATTATAATAAATTTCCACATGCAGTGTTGGTGGTTTTGTGGTAATAGGGGAATCCTGTATTTTTTAAGCATGACTGTTCAGTATACCCACAACTTCTCTAATAAAACAGTTAAAATACATTAGAAACTAAAAAAAAATTCTTATTGCTTATAGCCTTCACAGAATAGAGCAATAAAATATTTCATTATAAAAATTTAAAAAATTAACAAGAAATCTCTTCAACACACTGTAGATATAACTCTTAAAAGGACATGCTTTAGGAATTGTTAGGCCCCAAAGCTGGGTCTTTGGGGATAACCAGAGATGTAGAGAAAATAATAGAAGTATAAAAGAGAGTTATGCAGAACTTACATCAATTATATCTCCAGACAGCAGCCAAGGTTGGTCTAAAGTGACTCAGACCCAACTCCCCATGCTGCAGTTTTGCTTTTGCTAAAATACCTACGTTACAACTTAGCATTTGCTTTGAATATGCATTAGCTTTTATGCATATGGATGAACGTACATGGGTGGCTTTGTCGACTGAAAAACCCCTCAGATTCATTCTACGAGGTCGGTTCTGATAGATTGGATATTATGTAATTGTATGATTATCATACAATTATGTAATCGTAATGTAATTACAATTATCTTATGTAATTGTATGTAATCGTATGATTATCAATAAAGGAGCAGATAACTCCTGGGGTGGGAATTTTACTATGTTAATTAAGCAAGTTGAAATGAGGACAGTCAGGGGCTTCTTTTGTGCAGGTCAAGCCAATGAGCTGAAGCTGTTTTTCATACATTATTGCTTTAACATGGTGTTTTTGACCACAAGAAATGGAATCTGGCACCAAGAGAGGGCTGCATCTCATTAACTTCTAATTTACATATAATTCTTTCCTTTGTATCCTAGCAACAGGGAGAGAAACAAGTTACTTTCAGGTATTCAGTCATCCTACATCCATCAGAATGACTGGTTTTGAGGGGTTTTCTTATTATAAAGATCTGATTATATATTGATTCCCACCAAGTCCCTGGTCATAAGAGTCACTATGTATACTTATTTTTTGTCTCTCTATGCTATTCAAATAATAAAATCATGAGATATAGAAAAATACTGGATAATATTGTAAGAAAAGGTAAGAATTCTGGAGCCAATCTGTAAAAAAACAAATACCACATCTTAAAGAGATGACTTGAGTTAACTGAAGGCGTGTTTAAACAAAATTTTTTAATAAATTGTAAGATTTGTATAAAGTACTTACTACTGTATATTCTGTATTTTTAAAAGAGCATGAGTCTGTTGATACAGCATTTTATACTATTTATTCAACATAATGTTTAAGCAACTGAATTACCTTCATACTTTTCCAGTGAGTTGAATTAATCAAATTCTTAGATGGATAAAATGGGTGGTCAATTGGGGAGAGAGAATGACAAATCACAGATATTGATCTAATGTTGCAAGTATAGTATTAGAATGTATAATGCCAGAATATGGGTGTAAATAATTACATTCATTTCCAAACCTTTTTTTCATATTTTCCCTTTCATAGAGTTGGCAAATTTAAAAACATATTGAGACGTATATGAAAAAATTCACTTAATTTAGGGTTATATATTGAAAATTAAATTTTGGAAGAAGTCAAACTATATAAATAAAATGTTCATCACAGAGTCAGAAAGAGGGGATTAGAATTTAGAATACAGGCAAAGGAATATGAAGTTTAATCAATTAGAAATAATAATGAAAAATCTCACATGATATCAGAAAACTTGTAGCAGCATAAGAGAAAGGAAATTTAAAGAAAATTAAGGATAAGAATTTTTGATATTTCATCATGTATATTTTTAAGACAAATAAAGAAAAATAAAATGTAATAAAATTATCAGGTAG
>JAQZBX010107955.1:0-10599 GCA_029593785.1 Cabassous unicinctus
TAATGACTGGAAGTTATTTTTAAAGAGGAAGGTCGTCTTCAGTGTATGTAGACATGAGCTGCCGGATGCTCTGTCAAAACAATGGCTATTCATTGTGTTAGTTTCAAAGCTGGCTCCGGCAAGCTAGTATTCTAGTGTTATTCCCACACAAGCAAATCTCAAGCAAAATTTCCATGACCTGGTGGACTGGTGTAAACAACTCTTTGTAAGAGTGTTTTACATCTATCCCCGGTGCTTTTCAGGAAGTCTTTTGAGCACAGCTTAAGAATTATGATTATTTTTTAACAAATGTCCATCAACCGCTACCTTCAGCATTGTGTTTTGTTGCAAAGTACACACTGTAAACAGCTCAGTTCCTTCCACCAGCGGAGATACAGCCGTCAGATAAGGAAAATCCTTTAAAGGCTGCAAAGCATTAACGGGCTAGCAGGGGTGTGCAGGTCCCCAGAGGTCCTGATTCCTGGGCCAAAAAATAATGGCAAGCTTTTTATTTTTAAGTGATAGTTAGCATTTGATAGCACTTAATATTTGCAGTGACCTTTACCACTATTGTAATTAGTTATTCTTCCCAGTGACTCTTTGAACTAAATAACAAAAAACAAAACAAAACAAAAAAAACACTATTTTTACTCAACTCCCCAAGCACCCTCCCCTTCCACCCCAGTCACAAGATGCCGGTGACCTCTGTGAGAGCTGGTGTTCATTTAGGTGGAAGCTCTATTTCCTCATGAGCAGTGATCTCAGTGAGGAAAACTATTTTCAAGTCAAAACAGTATTAAAGACGGTGTATGCTAATATAGTAAATGTAAGTCATATCATGTCACTTCCCTCCTTACAAACCCACAGTGGGTCTCATCTCACTCAGTGAAAAGGCCAGTCTTTCCAGAGTTCCTGAAGGCCTGCAACCCTTCCCACACAGCTTGGACCTCACCTCCTACTTCTCGCCTTCTGATAACACTGGCCCAGCCACACCGGCCTCCTTGCAGCTTCTCCAACACGCCAGACAGGCTCTTGCCTCAGGCCTTTGCCTGATATTTCCTCTGCCTGAAGTGTTCTTCCTTCAGAGACCTACAGGCTGACTCCTCACCTCTTAGACGTCTTTGCTCAGCTGTCGCCTTCTCAGTGAGGTCTCCTCCCCCACCCCCTGCCTTATTTAAAATTGCAACTGTGATCGAGCACTTATTGCCTTCCAAAATAAGGCAGAATTTTCTTCGTTGTTATGTGTATTGTTTATTTTCTGTCCCCCCAACAAGAATGTAAAATTCACAAAAGCAGGGTTCTCTCTTTCACGCTATATCCCAAGAACCTGGAACAATGCACACAGTAGGCATATAATAGATATTTGCTAAGAGCACATAGTATTCCTCAGAAAGTTGTCATCATAAGATTTGACATGTGGACTTGGAATTCTTCTCAATATGTAATTTGTTTTTATATCCCTTAGCAATGGTCCCTAACCTTGTTGTCCACCCATAATAAACAATTCATTTTGATAGTAATACTGTTATAATAAAGGAAGCACACAAATTCTTAAAAAACCTCAGTGTCACAGCATTGGAAAGGACTTTACAGGTGTTCCATCCAACCACCTGTGTACTCCCTTCCATTTCACAGGGAGGGAGAAAGGGTGTGGTGAGTAAAAGAATAGGCTCTGCAGCCAGGCAGTTCCTATCATCCAGTCCCTTGCTCCACCAATTTCTATGGTGTGACCTCGATGAACGAGGAAATTGAGCCTCTCCCAGCCTCAGTTTCCTCATCTTCACAGGTGGTGGTGAAAATACCACCTACTTCATTGGGTGTTGTGAGGATTAATGAGCTAAGGCTTGTGAAGAGTTTGGCATATAGGAAGCACTGAAGAAATATTAACTCTTTTATTATTGTTGTTAATATTAGGAATTCAGATTTTCAGAAAGTCCTTAATGTTGAGCTTAATCAGTCTTCTGAAAGAACAGCATGGTTTTAATTCAGACAAAAGAGTCAGTCCCAGTTCCAAATGCCAGGCAAAGAAAACACTGGGGAGACTGAATGGTTTACCAGTGTTGCTCCTTCTCACCGTGTGACAATGTTGAAAACTGGTTCTATGTAGTCCAGCAGACTCTTCCCCATTGCAGCAATCCTCCGGTTGCCCTAGACCTTCTGCATGGTGCCATGTGCTTAGGCCCCAAAGTTATAGTTCTTTCATTTCATGGTGCTCAATTGTTCTCAAATTACACCCACAACCAGAAGGTTTTATAGACTCAGCCTTGGACTGTGTTGGAATCAACTCCTCCTTCCCCTCATAACCCTCCATCCCTGTTGGTAAGCCAAGATCACTAGTTCTTTGCTGTCCTTTTCTCCCAAGTGGGTTCTTATGGAGTCTATCCTAACCCATCAGGGAGATTCTAACAATCTTGATCTCCACGCACTTGTCCCACCTCTGATCAAAGACCAGCTCTGAGTAACAAGGGGATTGCAGGACAGGCTTCATCAGGCCACAGATTGCTCTTCTAGACTGCCCCTCCAGGGCACTAGGGACCTGAGCACCTTACAGCTTCTTAAGTAAGAGTAACCACTTAATGGCTCTTCCCTGAATGAGGGAGATCTGCTTCTATGTGACTGTGTCCTGTTAGGCAGGAAAGTGATTGATATTATCTAGCTAACTAACAGCAAGTTGCACCCAACAGACACCCCATTATACTAACATTCACTGGGTCTAGTTCTACTCCTTGAAGTCAATGCAAGCCTCTTGCTTCTTCCTTATGACAGATATATTTACCTACTAGAAAGTAAGAGCCCTCTGATTTTTTTCTTCTCATTGGTTCTACCACGTACTCACTGGGTGATCTTAGGCACATTCTAAACATTAATAGCTAATGCTTTTTGAGCTTTCTGTATGTCTGACACTAGGCTAAGTGCTCTAATGTATTAGCAGATTTAGTCCTCAAACAATGCCATGCGATAGGTACATTATCCTCTTTTTTAGATGAGGAAACGAAAGCTTAGGAAGGCTTAGTAATATGTTCAAGATCACATAGCTGCCGGAACCTGAACTCAGGCAGTCTGGCTCCAGAGCCCATAGCAATGCCTTGGGCCTACAACCCATTGCCATCTCTCTGGGGTTGAGAAAACAGAGATAATCATTATCTCAGAATGTGAGGGTTAGATGTGATCATATATGAAAAAATGTTTAGCACAGTGGCTCTGTAAGTGCTCAGGAAATGTTCATTAGCCAACCTTTCTCTTTCCATTCAAATGAGCATCTCCTATCTTAACCACTTTATATTTTTAAAGTACCTGATGCAGCATGACTGTGCAGTGGGTGGTAAAGACTCCCATTATTACAGCGTGTGGTTTGAAGTCCACTGCTGTTCTGATTGTTCTCCTCTAGCTCATTTAGGTCTTAGATTGTGGTGCCCAGAACTGCACAGGGTATATCAAGTTGGCTTGAATAAAGTAGAGTGGAAGGGGACAATCACCTCCCTCCCACAGGACACGATGTCCTATTACCTGCAGCCTTAGGAGGCATTACTTTTTTAGTTAGCCATTTACACTGTCAACAGATATTGAAGTTGCTGTCAGCCAAATCTTCAATAGCCTTTTACTCAGGCTGTTGCCGAGCCACACCTCACTCAGCCTATCCTTGTATAATTGACTTTTTCTCTTTCAAAATGTTTTTGTTTTTGTTTTCTTTTTGTTTTTCTGATGACTTAGGTACCATGTGTTTGTTGTGGAAACTTTGGAAAAAAATGCAGAAAAGTGTAAACAAAGAAATTAAAGTCACCATGAATAGCATGATCCAGAAATAAACTCTATTAATATCTACATATATATATCTTTCCAGCGTATGTGTGTTTCTTTTAACAAAATTAGGCTGATATTATTCAAAATATATTTTCAGTTTGTGAAGTCTCACCACTTTGTCCTAGCCTAATCCACCATCATTTCTTGCCTAAACTACTTGCAATACTACTGAACCACTATCCCCTGAAATTTGTTTCCTTGCTTTTATTCTTACACTGCATACAGTCTATTCTCCCAAATGTAGCCAGCATGAACCTTTAAAATCCTAAGACTTTCTCCTGCTCAGAACCCTCCAATGGCTTCCCATATCACATAAAACCTCAGTCCTTCCCCTAGCCTGCACAGCCGTACACCACGGAGCCTCTCCAACCTTCTTTCCTTCTGCCTTCCCCTTGCTCACTGTGCTCCAGCCTCATTGGCTTCCTTCCGATCCAAGCCCTTTCCTCCTGTCGGGCCTTTGTATTTCCCTCTCCCCCTCATGGCTCAGTCCCTCATTTCAGTCCCTGATCAGATGTCCCAAAATAACATCTCCAGCAAGGTAGACCTCCACCCTCTCCTTTCCCTTACCCTGATTCATTCTTCTATAACATGATTTCAGTAGCTGTAACATTCCATCATCCGTATGTCCTATCAATCCTCCTGTATTATTAAGACTGTTAGGTTGTTTCCCTTTTGGGGTATTAAAATTTATAACAAATATTTTATCTTTATGGTTTTCATGTCATTCCACTTAAGTCCAACAGAGGTGATTTGGATCCCTCTATAATTAGGCACTGTTTTAAATGCTTTATACATATTAACCTATTTAATGAGGTAGATACAATTATCATCCCCATTTTCCAGATGGGGAAATTGAGTCAGAGGGTGTAACTTCAAACAGCTAGCACAACTAGGAACAACTAGTGGTTCCATAGCCTTAATCCCTCCTCCATCCTACCAGCTGACTCGGAGTCTCCCTCCCAGGAGATGTCAGTAAAATTCCTTTGTCCTGCATGTCACAAACTCTTTCTATAGAGAGACACTGAAAATAGTCATGTGCCAATAATATCTCTCTCCAGACTGATGGTAACCTGTTCTCCAGTCCTCTTTGGGGTTTATAGTTGAAACACCCTGAATGCTCCCAATTGTACTGTCATGGAGCCTGTATTTTTCTTCATGGTCTACAAAGAGATTGTGGAGCCTTGTTTGTTGCCATTTCCTAACTATGCAATGTCTGTGGAACAAAGTTACCAGGGGAAAAACCTTATCAGAGAGGAGATGAGCTGGGTCTGACAGCCTTGTTCTTTGAGGGCCCACCCAGCTCATTCATCTTCCTGGTGCAACATGAGGCATCTAATCTGTGCTAGAATTGGGCTTAATGTCTACATTTCTAAAAGTGGAACATTTGCCCCTCTGCAAGTTTCTGGAAGTTCTACCATGCTTCATAAACCTCCATATATTTTCATATTGACATATTTGTCAGATATTGCCAAATGTTGTGATCATGGCTGAACATTCTTTTACGGTCTTAGGTTAAGCCTATTTGTTTTACTGTCCCTGTTGCCCTATTTGGGGTACACGTACAGATGATGCTGAGATGTAATTCAGCTAAGGCTGGAGACTTAAACACAGCAGGGAGGGGCTTTCTTCCTATCTCTTTACATCTCAGACTTTAATTTCCTCTTGGCCATGCTTTTGCTCTCCTTTCTGGCTCAGAGATCATTCTTCTTGATAAAGAATAGGAAACAAACTGGGTTGAGTAATTCCATTTTCACTGTATCATCTCTAAGTTAACTGTGTCATCTCTCCCAAGCAATAGGCCAACTCTTCTGTTGTTCTTTTTCTTGTTCTCAACATACCCCACTGGCTCTTATTGTTGTTCTATGTATGCATTAATTCCCAGCCCCAGCTGGCTGTGGCCTTCCACTTCCCTGATTCTTTCATTTTATGTCACTCTTTTGTATCTGTTCTTGGCTACAAATTCCTCCTTCCTGCTTTTGTAAGTGTCCTTGTGAAATATCAATTCATTGGAGACATAGAGATTTCTTTGGACAGTTACCTCTCATCTTCCTCTCCAGAATTATGTATAAATGGATAGATTCCTTCTAGAATTAAGTTGTACATGACTAGAGTCTCTGACCACGGGATCATCATGCTTCTAGCCTCTCATGGAGGAGGCCTACAATAACAGTAACAACAACGATGATGACAGCTACCCTTTACTGAGTGCTTACTATGGTGCAGGCACTGTCTATCAATCTCAATCCTCATAATTAACAGATAAGGCATGCCTCCTTATTCCTGATTACAGATGAGGAAACTGAGCTATGGGGAGCTAACGTCTGCACAGCACTAAGAGCAAAGCCAGGAGCCTGATTTCCGAGTGTGCACATTAACCTCCACATTACATTGCCCTCTGTGTTTGTTTAAGTCATGGAATCACACCTCTTTTCTCTGGACTTGTGGGGTTTTGTTTTTGTGTAGTCTAAGGAACACAAAGCATTCATAGTCCCTTCCTTGGCTCCTACAAATCATATGATGACAAGGTTCCTTTTCTCTCTAAATGCCAGTCACTTCCACTCTGTCATCCGTCTAGTTCTCCCCCATTGGCCAACACTACCTTTAAGCAGCAGCTCTCCTCACTGCCTCCTTGTCCCTCTGTGATGTGAAATCATCAGCAGGGCAAGGCTCGAGTGAATTAGATGCTCTGCTTTTGGTAGAGGAGAGCTCCTAATAGACCTCTGGCTGGTCCTTCCATCATGCCTCAGCCTACAGAGAGCAGGGCCAGATGACAAGAGTGACAAGTGAGCCCTGCATGGTGGGCCCGAGGGGAACCAGCCTTCCCTCTCGTCCCCTCCTCACGGAGCTTTACGTGCTTTGGAAATATTATCTTGGTTTGAAGGTTTGTCTTCAAATACGATTTATAGCCCACCTACTTGCAAAAAGAATGTGAAGTCGTTTACAATAAAACATGTCTAAAACAGGACAACTGAAGAACATTTTAAAAAGAGAGGCCGACAGAGAGGTCAGAAATCACTTGGCTCATATCCCTGACAAGAAGTTTTATAGCACATGAATGTATATGATTAATTCCCGATAAAAATGTCCAGGTGTGTGGAATGGGGAAAGAACTCGGAAGCCCTAGAACCTCACGGCCCATTCTATTCATCCAGTCAAAATCAAACAGCATCGTTCCTAGTGACAGCCATAGAAATATTTGTTAATACTACCTCTTCTTGGGAAGCTTCAGTGGAAGGCAGCTGAGGGACAATTGCGTGGGTTAATTCTAAGTGTAGAGTAGCCAGTGTGCCCAAGGCTCAGAGCCAAGATAATTCATCATTGTCATTAACAAAAGAACACAATAAATTTGTCTTTAAATTTTAATGCCTAATTCAGTTATTACGCAGTTAGAACTTATGCTATCCATTTATGCCTCTGTTATTATTTTTAAGCACATAATTTGTATAAATCATAGTGGAAATTTTTTAAATTACCAGACTTGCTTTAAGGGAGGCTGAAGCCACGGCTTATCTGCTGAACAAGATCTCCAGCAGGGAATAGATGAAAGGGGAATGAATGAGTGAATGAGTAAGTTTCCACATAGTCCAGTGACACTAGTGAATCAGTCTCATACTAGCTGTGCCACAAACAGTCCATTCATTAGAGCTGGGCGTATCCTCTGATGGCACTTCCTCTTGTGACAGAGGCTGGCACTAGGGGAGTTCTGAGTCAGACTTGCAATCAGCAACATGGTTCAGCATAGCAGGGCAAGGCAAGGGGCACAGGCACTTCTCTGACCCCATCCAGGCATTTAATCACAACCACCCACCTTGGTAGTTTTACATATGACCAAATTCATGAGGGTGGGCTTGTGAATTTCTTTGCCAGCAGAGATGTTACAGGCACTCAGCGTGACCAGGTGACTCTGAGGGGAGATTCCCTCTTTCCTATAATTCCATAGGACATTTCTATATTCATTGAAATGGAATCAGAGTGCTAAGACAACCTAGAAACTAAGAACTTGCCAGGTTCAGTTAAAAACAAACAAAAATGGGCACAAACAGTGAAATATCAGGCAACAGATCTAACTAAAACTATTCTCCTAGCTCTTTCTGCTTCCCTAATGTGAAAGTTCTACATGCGTAGGTATTTATGGGAGGGGTAGGAGTTATTTGTTGTAGGCAAATACTGATATTCGCTTAGCTACAGAAAGTCATTAAAGATTGGAATCATTAGGATGGGGTTGAAATGGTATTGATAAGTCTGGGTGTGGTTATTTTTCATCAGCTTGATAGAATTTGGTAAGTAATAAATTTTAAAATACATCTTATAAGGGTGGATTAAAATATGTAATGTAAAATCCTTTGGAATGATATTATAGCAAAACCTGTTTCTACACATGATTATGTAAATACACTCAATTCACCAAGTATTTGTTGACTATCCATCTAGCCATCCTTCTAGCCATTCACTCATTTAACACTTGTTGGTATAACACTTACTATACCAGTGCTGGATATGGATGAGATATTATCTCTGTCTTCAAAAGCGTTCCCAGACTGCTAAGTGTTGGGGAAACTATAAAGCTACAATGAAGGATCAAATTCTTAATTTTGTGAGACCTGAACATTCTATAAAATCAAAGCCCTCTCCCAAACATTGATCTGACTATAGGGACCACTGATTGGCATGTGCCCCCAGTTTGTTTTGAATTCTGTCTACAAATTTGTCGGGTTGGGAGTCAGTTGGGAATTAAGTGAAAGTTACAGCAGCATCAGGGAACTAAAACCTGCTAAGGTATGGGAGGTTGTGTTTTGTTTTTTAATCCATGTGGCATCATTTAGGTATAAACCAGTCTTCAGAACGTTTTTTTGCTCCTTTAAACTCATCAGAAAACTCATTTTCACTGTAAAATCCTATCTTCATTGGCAGATCCATTTATTCCCAGCTCACATGGCTTTAGCTGATCTCCAGAGTAAGCAGAAGGTATTGTGGCGACAGCTGGCATCCCCGTTCATTTATATTCTGTTTGTGCAATAGCTTTTTATATGGCTCCACTAACTTAAGGAACGAATCATGACTTGAACCAAGGGGGAGGACACAGAGCAGGGCCCTTGTGGCTTTTGGAGTAGAATGTAGTCACATAGTACAGCAAACAGCATGAACCAAACTATAGAAACATGGAATTTTAGAGCTCTAAGGGACTTTGGATGTTGTCCAATCTAAGCACTCATTTTATAGATTTGGAACCAGACACAGGAGGTTGAGACTTGCCTAAGGTCAAGGAACTAGCTAGTATCAGGGAAAACCCTTGTCTCTTGCTCCAAGTCCAAGAGTCTTTTCTGCCACTCTGGGTTCAGGTTTGGGAAATTAGTACTCCAGAGCTAATTCTCTTGCAGACACCATGCCTGTAGTTCAGGTACACTGTTGCTGAATAGAGAGTGCTATCTATTCCTTGGTCTTTGGGCTAAGCAGCTGGACTCCTATAGGTGTGGGAAACTGAGTCAAGCAAATACAACCCTTTTTTTCCCATTCAAAAATAGAACTGCTTATTAACATAACAAGTGTGAAAGAAATGGAAAGAAGAAACTGACACTTATTGAGAACCAGCTTGAAGACTTAACAACCCTAAGAGGTGGGGATGGTTATCGCCATTTCACATGTGAGAAAATTGAGGTTTGAAGAGGATACACCTCTTGTCCAAGATCTCGCAGTACCAATTGCCAGTTCTGGGATTTGTTCTATTCCACAGCCTGCAATTCTCCCACTATTCTGTACTGACTCCCTCAGCATAATTAATAAGTTATATTTTAAAGTCTCAACTAAGTTTATATAAAGATATAAAGACCCACAATAATGCAAGGTGTTTGTGGTGGGGTGATGGATGGGAGCCCTATATGATGTTATGCAGGTTTGTTTTGTAAGTTCACAATTATACACTTACTGTTTGTGTAGGTTCATGTGTGAATGATATACTTCAATAAATTATTTTTAAAATGAAAAAAAAAATGTAAAGACACATGAATATATAGTTATCTTATTTGTTAACCTTTAACTTTCCTTGGTCACTGTTAATGCAGTACTAGGGCCATCTCCAGGTTAAAATAATTCACCATTGAAGCTCATTTTGAACCTCTTTTGCCCAGAGTTTTATAATATTGAGAGAGCTTTCCGCCAAGAATCTTTGCAGGCAGCTTTCACTTACCTTTAAGAGAAAAGATTCACCATCTCCACAGGTCCTCTTCTCTCGCTTATCAGGTCTAGCTTCTTTCACAGCTGAGCTCTAGGTCCCTTCTATGAAGATTGTTTTTTGTTGTTGTTGTTGTTGTTTTTGTTTGTTTTTTTAATTTTCTTTCAGAAAAGGCCTTGGGTACCCTGTCCTGCTTTCATGATCTGAAATGTGAGCACTTAGGTCTACTGAATTTTTTTTCCTGTCATAGACAGATGAAAGAAAAAGGCCTCGGGGATATGCATTGTTTCCCTCTGGCTCACTGAGATTCTGTCTGTGGAGTTCCCTTTACTACAGTTCCCAGGCACCATACTAAGCCCTGGAAGTGGATGATCTGCCTTAATTCTCAGACTAAACTTATGTTGTGCTACCTGTCGCTTAGGAAGGTTAAACAACTCGGTCAGCTTCTTACCGCCATCAGGAAGCAGACGTGAGCTTCGGACCCAGACTGTGCAAACGCCTGAGCTTTCAAATTGCTGTGCATACTGCTACCCACGTTTTTATGTTTTTGTTTGTTTGTTTTTGTGCATCTTTCCACTCAGGAGATTTTTCTCCACCTGGCCATTTATTTTCCGTAATTCTTGCTCTTTGAGCAGATGATTTCTTTTTTT
>JAQZBX010107956.1:0-10598 GCA_029593785.1 Cabassous unicinctus
CATCAACAAAAGAATTGAGAGTTGAAAAATTCCTCTTTATTCTTCATGTTTTTCTTTATTTATTAAAATTATAATAGAGTTATTTAAAGGTTTAATAATGATTGAAGAGATGAATGCACCCACTGTGAATATACCACAGACTAGGGAATGTACAGCTGGGACAAAAAAGATATTCATTTAAAATGTCTAAATAAAACAGATTTGTTTTAAAAATCGTGGGGATGTCAGGAATTGTACACCCAAGTGGATCCACGGATAATAGATCTTATTCAAGTTTCTGAAATTATCCAGCCAATTTTTAAAATGAATCACAAATCAAGATTCTGATGGATACGGGACCACTGTAAATTATTACAACCATTTATTTTCTGAGGATGTGTTTTCTGATCTAGAATTCAAGTTTATGTATGTTCATGTATAAATGATATTCATCAATAAAATTTATATTAATAGGAAAAGGGGCTGAGAGAAAAATGTGAAGCTTTGGAATTACTTATTTTTCTAACGTGCTCTTCCTTTGTTGTTTCTTCAATGTTGGAGGCTGTAAACACTCATGGATAGAATGAAGGGTGGTACACTCTGCTTGATGGATTAGGTCCTTAACTTTTATGAACCATTCCTCTCCCCATGATATCTTGTAAATATTTGAGTCACTCTTTTTCACCTTGTGGTCAGTACAAGTCCCTCTTCCTTATCTGGGTGTTGGCAAGTTCCTTCATAAGCCATAGGAGAAATTTGGAAGCTGGGAAATATTTATACTCTGAGTTCCTGGGATTTCATTTATCTATAGTGGATTCCATTTATTTGTAGAAATGAATTTGATTAGTTTCCAATACTTTCTTAAAAATTACGATATCTCATAAGAGCAGTTATTTATATATTGATACCTGCATCACAATCTCTCTTTATTCGAGAAAGGTCCAATTTTGTTCTTAAAATCATAATTGATTTCCTTGAAACAATACCTGGGGCCTTCTAAAGATTCAGTAATCAATTGTGAAATTATGGAAAAAGATCTCCTCTGAATTATTATAGAGCTGTTGAAAAGGTTTAACAATGATTGAAGAGATGAATGCACAGCACTGTGAATATACCAAGAATCAGGAAATGTACATATTGCATAAAAGTGATATTAGTTTAATATGTCTCCATAAAACAGATTTGTTCAAAAAATCTTGGGGATATAAGGAATTGTCCATTCAAGTTGAACCATGGAAAATAGTAATTATTCGTGCTTCAAAAATGCTCTAGACAATTTTTAAAAATGAATTACAATTCAAGTTTCTGCTGGAGATAGGACTACTCTAAGGTGTTATACCCTCTTTTTTTCTAAGGGTGTAATTTCTGCTCTACTCTTCAAGTTTATGTATTTATATGTATGACTGCTATGTATCACTAAAAATATATATTAAGAGAAAAGGTGATGAGAGACAAATATGAAGCTTTTGATTTACCTTTTTCTCTAAAGTTATCTCCTTTTGATTTTCTTCATTCTTGGAGGCTAAAATCACACATGTGTAGAATGGAGGGCAGTGCACTCTGCTTGATAGATTAGGTCCTTGGCTTTTATGAAACATTCCTCTTCCCCATAATACCTAGTAAACATTTCAGTCATTCTTTGTCACCTTGAAGACCCTACAAGACCTTTCTCCCTTTCTGGGAGTTAGCAATTTCCTTAATGTGTTATAGGAGAAATTTTGAGGCTGGGAGTTATTTGTAGTCTGAGTTCCTGGGTTTTCATTTCTGCATATGTGAATTGTGTTTCTTTGTAAGAATGAGTTTGATTTTATTTCCAAAAATTTCTAAAAAATTACAATATTTCAAAAAAGCAGATATTTTTATTTGGATACCTGCATCACAATCCCTCTGCACTGGAGAACATCCCAATATTGTCTGTAAAATCAGGAATGGATTGTTTAAAACAAAATCTGTAGCCTTCTCAACATTCAGTAAACAATCGTGAAATCATTGAAAAAGATCTCCTCAAAATTATGGATTTACCTACATTCCCTTTTAAAATTAACAATTTCTTTAAATCTAATATCCCTTTCAGTTCATAATTTTAAAATAAAGACCATTTCAACACCTTTAATAAAGCACTTCATTCTTCACTTGGTCCATATAATATAGTATGGGATCACATATCAATAATACTGATAGATAAGAACAATAAATTTTTCAAGGACAGCCAGAAAAACATCTATGTATGTTAGTGTCAAGAAATGGATTGAGAGGTGAACAATTTCCTCTTTATTTCTCTGGGTTTTCTTTATTTATTGTAATTATTATAGAGCAATTGAAAATGTTTAATAATTATTGAAGAGATGAATGCACACAACTCTGAATATACCAAGGACCAGGAAATGCACACATTGGATAGAAAATATATTGGTTTAATAGGTATCAATAAAATAGGTTTGATTTTAAAATCGTGGGGCTATCAGTAATTTTACACCCAAGTTCAGCCTTGGATAATAGTTATTAGTTGCATTTCAGATATGCTCTGACCAATTTTTGAAAATGAAACACAATTCAAGTTTCTGCTGGAGATGGGATGACTGTAAGTTGTTATACCCCTTTATTTTTTAAGGCTGTGAATTCTGCTCTAAACTTAAAGATTATATATGTTCATATATGATTGATATGCATCACTAAAAATATATATTAAGAGAAAGAGGGTGATGAGAGACAAACATGAAGCTTTGGAATTACCTATTTCAATAAAATGGTATTCATTTGTGTTTCTTTATTGTTTGAGACTATAATCTCGCTTGGCTAGAATAGAGGGTGGTACATTAGGCTTGATGGATTAGGTCCTTGACTTTTATGAACCATTCCTCTCCCCCATGCTATCTTGGGAACATTAGAGTCACTCTTTGTCACCTTGTGGATCCTACAAGTCCATTTTTCTCTTCTGGGTGTTGGCAAGGTCCTCCACAAGCCATAGGAGAAATTTGGGGGCTGGGAGCTATTTGTACTCTGAATTACTGTGTATTCATTTGTGTATATGTGGATTATGTTTCATTGTAGGATTGACTTTGATTTTATTTCAAATAATTTCTAAAAAATGACAATATGTCATAATTGCAGGTATTTATCTTTGGATACCTGTATCACAATCTCTCTGCACTCGATAACAGCCCAATGACATCCAGAAATCAGGAATGGTTTCCTTGAAACAAAATCTAGAGCATTCTCAGCATTCAGTAATCAATCGTGAAATCATGGATAAAGATCTCCTCTGAATTATCGATTTACCTACACTCCTTGTGGCAATTAACATTTTATTTCATTATAATATCCATTTCAGCTCACAATTTTAAAATAAATATCTTTTCAACAATTTAAAATAAGCCATTCATTGTTCATTTTGTTCACATGATGTAGTATGGGATCACATATCAATAAAACAGATAGAAAAATGAAATAAGTCATTCAAGAACAACCAGTAAAACACTGATGTAGGTCAGTGTCAACAAAAGAATTGCTAGGTGAATTATTTCTTATTTTTCTTCTGGTATTTCTTTTTGTAAAATAATTATTATAGAGCTATTGAAATGGTTTAACATTGAATGAAGAGTGAATGCACACCACTGTGAATATACAGAATGAAGAAATGTACATATTGGAAAAAAATGATATTAGTTTAATATGTCTCCATAAAACAGATTGGTTTAAAAAATCTTGGGGATATCAGGAATTGTACATTCAAGTTAAACCATGTATAATATTTATTAGTCTTGCTTCAGAAATGCTCTAGCTAATTTTTTAAAATGAATTAAAATTCAAGTTTCTGCTGGAGATGGGACTACTGTAAGGTGTTATACCCTCTTTTTTTCTAAGGTTGTAATTTCTGCTCTACTCTTCAAGTTTATGTATATAAATGTATGACTGCTATGTATCACTAAAAATATATATTAAGAGAAAGAGTTAGTGAGAAACAAATATGAAGCTTTGGATTTACCTTTTTCTCTAAAGTAATCTCCTTATGTGTTTCTTCATTCTTGGAGGCTAAAATCACACGTGCATAGAATGAAGGGCCATACACTCTGCTTGAAGGATTAGATCCTTCACTTTTATGAAACATTCCTCTCCCCTGTAATATCTAGTAAACATTTCAGTCACTCTTTGTCACCTTGTGGACCCTACAAGTCCTTTCTTCTCTTCTGGGTGTTAGCAATTTTCTTCATGGGCCATAGGAGAAATTTTGAGGCTGGGAGTTAATTTGTAGTCTGAGTTCCTTGGTTTTCATTTGTGTATATGTGCATTGTGTTTCTTTGTAAGAATGAGTTTGATTTTATTTCCAATACTTTCTAAAAAATTACACTATGTCATAAAGCAGATATTTTTATATGGATACCTGCATCACAATCCCTCTGCACTGGAGAACAACCCAATATTGTCTGTAAAATCAGGAACAGATTCCTTAAAACAAAATCTGGAGCCTTCTGAACATTCAGGAAACAGTCATGAAATCATGGAAAAAGATCTCCTCAAAATTATGGATTTACCTACACTCCGTTTTAAAATTAACAATTTCTTTAAATCTAATATCGCTTTTAGTTCATAATTTTAAAATAAAGACCATTTCAACAGCTTTAAAAAAGCAACTCGTTGTTCACTTGGCCAACATAATATAGTATGGGATCACATATCAATAAAACTAATAGATAAGAACAATAAATTATTCAAGGACAGCCAGAAAAAGAACTATGTATGTCAGTGTCAAGAAATGTTTTGAGAGGTGAAAAATTTCCTCTTCTTTCCTCTGCGTTTTCTTTATTTATTATAATTATTATAGAGAAATTGAAAATGTTTAGTAATAATTGGAAAGATGAATGCACACAACTGTAAATATACCAAGGACCAGGAAATGTACACATTGGATAAAAAATATATTGGTTTAATAGGTATCAATGAAATAGATTTGGTTTAAAAATCGTGGGAATATCAGTAAATTTACACCCAAGTTGAACCTTGGATAATAGTTATTAGTCGTGTTTCAGATATGCTCTGACTAATTTTTGAAAATGAATCACAATTCAAGTTTCTGCTGGAGATGGGATGATTGTAAGTTGTTATACCCCATTACTTTTTTAAGGCTGTGATTTCTGCTCTAAACTTAAAGATAATATATGTTCATATATGATTGATATGTATCACTAAAAATATATATTAAGAGAAACAGGTGATGAGAGACAAACATGAGGCTTTGAAATACCTATTTCACTAAAATGGTATTCATTTGTGTTTCTTTATTGTTTGAGACTATAAACACACTTGACTTGTATAGAGGGTGATACATTGTGCTTGATGGATTAGGTCCTTGACTTTTATGAATGATTCCTCTCCCCCATGATATCTGTGGAATATTTGAGTCACTCTTTGTCACCTTGTGGATCCAGAAGGCCATTTTTCTATTCTGTGTGTTAGCAGGGTCCTTCATAAGCCATAGGAGAAATTTGGAGCCTGAGAGATATTTGTGCTCTGAGTTCCTGCGTTTTCATTTGTGTATATGTGGGTTCTGTTTCTTTGTACGAATGACTTTGATTTTATTTCCAATAATTTCTAAAAAATGACAATATGTCATAATTGCAGGTATTTATATATGGATACCTGTATCACAAACGCTCTGCTCTTGAGAACAGCCCAATGATGACCAGAAATCAGGAATGGTTTCCTTGAATCAAAATCTGGAGCATTCTAAGCATTCAGTAAAAATCATGAAAGCAGGGGAAAAGAGCTCCTCAGAATTATCGATTTACCTACACTGCCTTTGGAAATTAACATTTTCTTTCATTCTAATATCCTTTTCAGTGCATAGTTTTAAAATAAAGTCCTGTTCAAGAGTTTTAAAAGAGCCATTCATTGTTAACTTTGTCAACAAGATCCAGTATGGAATCACACATCAATAAAACTGGTTGATAAACAAAAGAAGTTGTTCAAGGACAGCCAGAAAAACAATGATGTAGTTCACCGTCAACAAAAGAAATGAGAGGTGAAAAATTTCTTACTTATCCACTGGTTTTCCTTTATTTATTATAATTATTGTAGAACTATTGATAAGGTTTAAAAATGATTGAATACATGAATGCACACCACTGTGAACATATGAAGTTCCAGGGATATAGACTTTGGATAAAGACTTATTGATTTAATATGTCTGAATAAAACAGATTTGTTTTAAAAATCAGAGAATGTCAAGGAAAGTATTCCTATGTTGAGAAATGGACAATAGTTTTTAGTCGTGTTTCATAAGTGTTCTGGCTAATTTTTTAAAATGAATCACATTTCAAGTTTCACTTCAGATGTGTGTATGGGGCCACTGTAACATGTTATACCCCTAAATATTCTAAGGTCGTTATTTCTGTTCTAGAATTCAAGTTCACGTATGTTCGTGTATGAATGACATGCCTCACTAAAAATATATATTAATAGAAAGAGGGTGGTGAGAGAAAAATATGAAGCTTTGGAATTACCTATTTCTCTAAAGTGGTGTTCCTTTTGTGTTTCTTCACTGTGGGAGGTTATAATCACGTGTTCATAGAATGGAGAGTAGTACACTCTGCTTGATGGATTAGGTCCTTGACTTTTATGAGCCATTCTTCTCCCCCATGATATCTTGTAAACATTCGAGTCACTCTTTTTCACCTTGTGAACTATACAAGTCACTTTTTCTATTGTGGTTGTTGTCAAGGTCCTTCATAAGCCATATGAAAAATTTGGAGCCTGGGATGTGTTTGTACTCTGAAATCCTGTGTTTCAAGTTGTGTGTATGTCAATTATGTTTCTTTTTAAGAATGAGCTTGGGTTTATTTCCAATACTTTCTAAAAAATTACAATATATCATAAGAGCAGGTTTTTATGTATTGTACACCTGCGTCACAATCTCTCTGCACTCATGGACAGCCCAATGGTGGCCAGAAAATCAGGAATGGTTTCCTTGAAACAAAATATGAAGCCTTCTAAACACTCAGTAAACTAACATGAAATCATGGGAAAAAATCCCCTCGGAAATATGATTTACATACATTGCCTTTTAATATTGACATTTACTTTCAATCTAGAATCCGTTTCAGGTCATAATTTTAAAATATACACTTTTTCAACAGCTTTAAAATCCCATTCATTGTTCACTTTGTCCAATTGGTGTAGTATGGGATCACATATCAATAAAACTAATAGATAAAAAAGTTGTTCAAGGGCAGCATAAAAACACCTATGTATTTCAGTGACAACAAATGGAATGAGAGGTGAATAATATCACATTTAATCTTTCTGTATTTCTTTCTTTATTATAAATATTATAGGGCTATTGAAAAAGTTTAATATTGATTGAAGAGATGAATGCACACAACCATGAATATACCAAGGATTAGCGTTTGTACACATTGGGTGGAAAAATTATTGGTTTAAAATGTGACAAAAAAAAGATTTCTTTTAAAAATCGTGGGAATGTCAGGAATTGTACACCCAATGGAGACAAGGATAATAGTTATTATTTGTATTTCAACCATGCTATGGCCAATTATTAAAAATGAATCACAATTTTAGTTTCTACTGGAAGTGGGTCCATTGTAAGATTTTTTACCCCTTTATATTCCAAGGATGTGATTTCTGCTCCAGAAGTCAAGATTATGTATGTATGTTCATGTATGGCTTATATGCATCACTAAAAGAATATATTAAGTGAAAGAAGGTCTTGAGAGTTAAATATGTATCTTTGGAATTACCTATTTCTCTAAAGTGATCTTACTTTTGTGTTTCTTCACTGTTGGAGTCTATAATCATGTATGCATATAATGGAAGGCTGTACACTCTACTTCATGTATTAGGTCCTTGACTGTTATGAACCATTCTTCTCCTCCGTGATATCTTCTAAACATTTGATTCACTCTTGGTAACCTTGTGGACCCTACAAGACTTTGGGTGTTGGTGAAGTCCTTCATAATACAGAGGAGAATTTTAGAGACTTGGATTTAATTGTACTCTGAGTTCCTGGGTTTTCATTTGTCTATATGTGAATTCTAATTCTTTGTAAGAATGAGTTTGATTTTACTTCCAATACTTTCTAAAAAAAATACAATATGTCCTTAAATTAGGTATTTACATATGGATACCTGCATCACAATATGGCACTCGAGAACAGTCCAATGATGTCGAGAAAATCAGGAATGGTTTCCTTGAAACAAAATCCAAAATCTTCTAAACATTCAGAAAACATTCGTGAATTCATGGAAAAAGATCTCCTCAGATTTATCAATTTAATTACACTCCCTTTTAAAATTAATATTTTCTTTCAATCTAATATCCATTTCAGTTCATAATTTAAAACAAAGACCTATTCAGAAGTTTAAAAAAAAACATCCATTGTTCACTTTGTCCACATTATGTAGAAAGGGATCACATATCAGTAAAACTAATAGATTAAAAAAAAATGTTCAAGGACAGCCAGAAAATAACCTAGGTATGTCAGGGTCAACAAATGGATTGAGAGGTGAATAATTTCTTCTTTCTTCTTCTGGTTTTTCTTTATTTATTATAATTATTATGGAGCTTTGGGAAAGGCTTTATAATGATTGAAGAAATGAATGCATAACACTGTGAATATACCAAGGACCAGGGAATATACACATTAGATAAAAACTATATTGGTTTAATATATCTCAAAAAAGCAAATATGTTTTTAAAATGTGGGGATGTCAGGAATTGTACCCCAAGTGGAGCCATTGATAACATTTATTAGTCATGTTTCAGAAATGTTCTGTCCAATTTTTAAAAATGAATTCCAATTCAACTTTCTTCTGGAGATGTGTGTATGGGACTAATGTAAGGTGTTATGCCCCTTTATTTTCTAAGGTGGTGTTTTCTGCTCTAGACTTCAAGTTTATGTATGTTCATGTACAATTGATATGCATCACGAAAAATATATATTAAGAGAAAGAAGGTGGTGAGAGATAAATAAATAGCTTTGTAGTTACCTATTACTCTAAAGTGGACTTCCTTTTGTGTTTCTTCATTTCAGGAGGCTATAATCACGAGTGCAGAGAATGGAGGGTGGTTCACTCTGCTTGATGGATTGGTTCCATGACTTTTATGAACCATTCCTCTCCCCCATGATATCTTGTAAACATTTGTGTCACTCTTTGTCACCTTGTGACCTCAAAGTCCCTTTTTCTCTTCTGGGTGTTGGAAAGTTCCTTCAAAAGCTTTAGGAGAAATTTGGGGGTTGGGAGCTATTTGTACTCTGAGATCCAGTGTTTTCATTTCTGTATATGTGGATTCTGTTTCTTTCTAAGAATGAGTTTGATTTTACTTCCAATATTTCTAAAAAAATACTATATGTCATAAGAGCAGGTATTTATATATGGATCCCTGCATCACAATCTCTCTGCACTTGAGAACAGCCCAAAGACATCTAGAAAATCAGGAATGGATTCCTTGAAATTAAATCACGTGCCTTCCAAACATTCAGTAACAAATCTTGAAATCATGGAAAACTATCTCCTCAGAATTATTGATTTACATACTTCCCCTTTTAAAATTAACATTTTTTTTCAATCTAATATCCATTTCAGGTCAAAATTTTAAAATAAAGACCATTTCAACCGATTTTACAAAGCCATTCATTGTTCATTTTGTCCACATTATGTAGTATGGTATCACATACCAAAAAAACTAATAGAATAACCAAAAGGTGTTGTTCAATACAGCTAAAAAAAAAACCTATGTATGTCAGTGTCAACAAATGGATTGAGAGGTGAATAATTACTTCTTTATTCTTTGTTTTTTCTTTGTTTATTATCATTATTAAATAGCTGCTGAAAGTTTTAATAATGACTGAAGTGGTGAATGCACCCCACTGTGAATATACCAAGGAACAGGGAAGGGACACATAGGATAAAAAAGATTTTGATTTAATATATCTCTATAAAACAGATGTGTTTAAAAATCGTGGGGATATCAGGAATTGTACACCCAAGTTGAACCAAAGATTAGAGTTATTAGCTGTGTTTCAAAAATGCTTTGGACAATTTTTAATAATGAATCACAATTCAAGTTTCTGCTGGAGATATGTATGGAGCCACTGTAAGATGTTATGCCCATTTATGTTATAAAGCAGTGATTTCTGCTCTAGTTTTCAAATTTATGTATAGTCATGTGTGAATGATATGCATCACTAAAAATATATATTAAGAAAAAGAGTGTGGTGAGAGACATATATAAATATTTGGAATTACCTATTTCTCTAAAGAGGCCTTCTTCTTGTGTTTTTTTCATTGCTGGAGGCTATAATCTCATGTGCATAGAATGGAGTGTGGTACACTCTGCTAGATGGATTAAGTCCTTGACTTTTATGAACCATTCTTCTCCACCATGATATCTTGAAAACAATTGAGTCACTCTTGTAACCTTTTAGACCCTTCAATCCCTTTTTCTCTTCTGGATGTCGTCAAGGTCTTTCATAAGACAGGAGAAATTTGGAGTCTGGGAGCTCTTCGTACTCTGAGTTCCTGGCTTTTCATTTGTGTATATGTGGATTCTGTTTCTTTGTAAGAATTATTATGATTTTATTTCCAATAATTTCTAAAAAAATA
>JAQZBX010107957.1:0-10598 GCA_029593785.1 Cabassous unicinctus
ATGAAAAAAATGTTCAACATCACTAGCAATTAGGGAAATGCAAATCAAAACTGCAATGAGATATCATTTCACACCTATTTGACTGGCTGCCTTTAAAATTCAGAAAAGTAAATGTTGGAGAGGATGTGGAGAGATAGGAATGCTTATTCACTGTTGGTGGGAATGTAGAATGATACAGCCACTGTGGAGGGCAGTTTGGCATTCCTAAGGAAGTTGAATATAGACTTGACCTGGGTCCCAGCAATACAATTGCTAGGTATATACCTAGAATAACTGAGAGCAGTGACACAAATATATATCCACACACCAATTTTCATAGCAGTGTTAATCACGATAGCCAAAAGTTGGAAACAACCCAGATGTCCCTCAACTGATGAATAGATAAAGAAATTGTGAAGTTTACACACAATGGAATATTGTGCAGGCATAAGAAGAAAATAGTTGTTAATCATATGGCAACATGGATAAACCTGGAGGATATTATGTTGAGTAAGGTAAGCGAGACACAAAAGAACAAATATTTTATGATTGCCCTGTTTTGAGCTAAATATACTATATGAAATATAAATATATTATGTGAAATATGAACATGGGTAGAAATGCATTTATAAGACTCTTTTTCTTTGAAGCTAAGCAAATGTAAGTTAATACTGCAAAATGTTAATATCAGACAAAATAAAAAACAAACAATATACTAAGTGAAGGAGACCAGACACAGAGTACCACATATTGTATGCTTATATGAAATGCAAACATAAATCAATTTATAAAGATGAAATGAGATTAGTGATTATGTAGATCTGAGGAATGAATGGTAAGGGATGTGGAGACTTTCTTTTTTGGAGTAATGAAAATATTATAAAATTTTTGAGATGATGAATGTACAACACTGTGATTATAGTAAAAGCCATTGATTATACATTTTGGATCGAGTAGCCAGATATATCAGCTATGTACAGTGGGAGAAGCATACAGAGATTGAGAGGTGAGGAATTTTGTTTGTCTGTTTTTGGTTTACTATTATTATTAAATAATGAAAATGCTCTAATAATGATTGAAGTGATGAATGCACAACTACATGACTATACCAAATACCATTGATTGCATACCTTAGTTGAATTGTATGCTTTATTAATATGTATCAAGAAAATTGATTTGTTTAAAAAAGTTACACACATATATCAAAATTAGTAATATATAATATCAATTATTGGAAAAATAAATGAATGATTCACAGCCATAAAAATTATTTTTAATCAATTTTATTGATATAGGTCCATAAAGCATACAATCCATCCAAAATATGCAATCAGTGGTATTTCTTATCACATAGCTATGCATTCATCACCTCAATCATTATTAGAATATTTTCATTAATTTAATAATAATAATAAACAGACTAACAAAAATACCATACCCCTTAATAATCACCTCTCAATCTCTATATTTCTTCTATTGTATATAGTTCTATTCTGTTTCTGCCATTCTATTTAATTTGTATTTATATTTTTTATTGATGGAGTCAAAGAATATGTAGTGCCTTTTGTCTAGTTTATTTCACTTAGTATATTTCCTTTTTTTTTTACCCTTAATGGAATAGTATTAATATATTCCTGTACACTAAAGTCAATAGTCAATGATTCACAGCCATATTAGTTATGTTAATATTACTATGTATTTTCCTTTTATAGAAAATCATTTATAACATATACTTGGTTTCTGCCTTATATAAGACTAAATAGAAAACTAAATGTTACTGCATTTACCCCAAACACAACACTGACTGTGCCATAGGTAGCCTGGTCCAAAATACTCAATTCTACAGATAAGTCACAAATTGAATGCATGGTTATTTTAATACTTTTAAAAACGGTATATAATTCCAGAAGTATGATAAATATGCAAATAAATCTATAAATAAAAAAACATACCAGCAAAATGTTTCAGTTATGACATTCCCAACTTTTCTAATACTTTAAATATTTTTAATACATGTTGTTTAACCAGTTAATTTTGTTACAGTTTTAAATGAATAACTGATTACCCCTTAGAGGAGCTAAACTAAATTAAAACACTGTATAAAATTCCTAAGGAAGTGAACTTGAAAAAAAAAAGATTCCAAATATTCTAATTAACATGAGATACTAAAAGAATCAATGACTGAGAAAAATTTTGAAATCATTCAATTATTCTTTATTACTTCCCTCCAAAACTCTCTACATATATTTAAGGCCCAGAGTGCTTAAAAATATGTCCTCAAAATAGGCTTATCACTAGCATATTTTGATCTGAAAATATAGCCTTACTCCTCCTAATATGTAATTCTAACCTAAAATCACAATCCTTGGTTTGAAAACATCAAATTCAATTTCAAAACAATTCATTGGTGCAGCTACTAAACAAGAAATAAAATCAGTGTGAAAACAAACAGCGGCCACAGACACTAGAGTGGAAAAAATTCTATTTTCTGATAAAGACTCTGTGAAAACAGAAAGCACAAAATGAGTGATAACCTAAGTCCACACATAAACATTGTTTAAAAACACAATGTTTTAAAAAGCTTCTTATGCGATGTCAATGAATCTTTATAGTCTGACTTAAGACCTTATAAGTCAAGATTAAGTTACATGCAACTATGCTGATTTACATATCTTCAACAATGTTCGACAGATATACATAATTTACAAACATCCACAGAAATATTTAATTCCCCATCATATCATCCTTCAGTACTGGATGTTTATTGTTTTACAACTTTGCTACCTTCAGTATCAAGAAGCCTTTCAGAGGAAGAATTTCATCTCTTCCTGTGATCCTATAAAGTATAGATAACACAATTTAAAATTAACAAGATTTATGTTTGGTAAACTAAGGTATGAAATTACTGTTGGAATTCATAGCAGGTGCATATAAACATAAGAGTTATCATAAAGTCTGTAAAATATATCCTTAGATTTGTAAAAGAAATGAAGATTATCTCAAGGTAACAAATATACTGTTGGCTACTAAAAACCTCTTTGTTGCATTAGGATATTCAATAATGAGCAAAATTTTAGAAAACATTAACATGTTCCCCAATCTTTTAACATCATTTTAGCATGAATTGCACTGCAGTAGCAGGATGATTTCTAGAAACCAGCACTGTAAAACTAATGTTAAGAAAGAAAAAGGAAGAATGCGTGAGCAATAAATGATGTAACCAAATTATTGCAAATGAAGATTAGCAATAGGAAGTGAGGAAGGTGACTTTCCACTTCATTCTGTTAAGATACCATCCTTAAATATTAAGTTATTTTAAGGAAGTTGAACTCCCATATCATTATAAGATGATTGTGAAAGCAAACTGGAAAAACTGGCCTCTGTTTGAATGTCCAATGTTGAAGCACCTTCCTGGAATGAGTGTTAATTTTAAGTCATTTTCTTTCTTTCCTTGTTTTTATTATATCCTTATCTCAGTATAGTTTGGAATTACTTCGTTTTTATTTACCTAAATCTTGATACTTAGGATATTTATAACATTAATTATCACACTTCCTACTTTTAAAAAGATTTATTAATTTACTTTTCCCCTCTCCCCATTGTTTGTACTTGCTATCTGCTTTCTATATCTGCTCATTTTCCTTTTAGGAGGCACCAGAAACCAAACCTTGGACTTTCCATGTGGGAGGGAGGTGCCCAGTAGCTTGAGCCACCTGCACTTCCTGCTTGCTGTGTCTCTCTTTTTGTGTTTCCTCATTGTGTCTCCTCGTTGCATCATCTCATTGTGTCATCTTGTTGCATCAGCTTACCACGCCAGCCCATCACTCCAGCTCACTGTCCTGCTCATCTTCTTTAGGAGGCACCTGGAAATGAACCCAGGATCTCCCATGTGGTAGGTGAGCACTCAACTGCTTGAGCCACATCTGTGTCCTCTTGTTTTTTAATCTTAGTGGTGATAAATCTATAGGCCCAGTGATTTTTAAATGATACTAAGAAAAATTATGAATTTATCCAGTCTAGTAAATTCAACAATTTAAATAGAGTAGAAAACATACCTTGAATGATATCAGATAACAAAGTTAAAAAAAAAAAGGATAATATCATTGGCCATATTTCTTTCAAAAAGATAGAATTTTCTGTCTTAAACCTTCCCAGCATGAAACTTAATATCCAGAGTGCTTAAATAGTGCATTACAGTAAATATTAAAGAAGAAATAAAACCAATTATATACAAACACTTCCAGATCTAATTCTATTAGGCCACCATTTCTCTCATAATTATAACTTCTAACAACTTCTAGACATTCCATCAGATTTTCTACATAGATTATCATATCATCTGTAAATTCAAAGTTACTTCTTTTTATCAAATACAGGTGCCTTTTTATATTAGTGAGTTTAGCATGGTTTCAGGATAAGTTCAATATACAAAAGTCAATTTTAATTTTTTACTAGGAACAGCAATCAGTAATTGAATTTTTAGAATATCACTTTTAATTTCATATGGCTACCATGGAGAACCACAAACTAGGCTGCTTAAAAGAGCAGAAATTTATTGTCTAACATGGTGGAGACTAGAAGTCAAAAGCAATTTGTCATTGGGGCCATGCTTCCTCAGAAATCTGGATTGAGAATATTTCCATTAGTCCTCTAGCTTCTGGAGGTTCCTGGAAATCTTTGATAAACCTTGGGTTACACAGTCATCATGCCAATCTCTGCTTCCATCTTCACAGAGCATTCTTCCCCAACTCAGATTCTGTGTTGAAATTTCCCCTTTATAAGGAGGTCACATTATATTACAGCCAGTCTAACACAGATTCCTCTCATTTTAACTAATTGCATCTTCAAAGACCCTATTTCCAAAAAAGGTCACATTCTCTGCAAAAGGGATAAGGAGTTGAACATAAATTTGAGAACACAATTCAACCAAAACAGTCATTTAAAATAGCATCAAAATATTAAATATATAATGTTGTAAGAAAGGAAAGAAAGGAAAAAGTTTAATAATATTAAAGATATATTTTGCTCATGGCTGGATGCCTCAACATTATTAAGATTTCAATTCTCCCTAAATTAATCTCTATGTCAATGCAACCCCAAACAATGCCTAAACTGGGAAAAATTAAGAGGTTAGTAACTTATTTAAACATTTATATGTAAACAAAATGGATCTAGATAAGTTACCAAACTTTCTAAGAGGAACAAATTTGGAGAATTTGCACTACATGGTATCAAGGTATGATAGAGAACAGAAAGAAACAGTATGTCTTTAAGAAGTTTCTGAAGCAGTGAGTTATGATAGGAATAGAATGCATGACCTGTGTCCAAGCAGAAAACCACCAAGAACTGTATGTGCAAACACTGGAGATGACCCAGACGAGACACATCGGTTCCCCAGACAGGTTCTCGATAGTTACTAAGGAAAGATAAATAGTTATGCTAAAAATATAATCGTGTAATAAATAAACACATGCACAGTAATGAATCCTTCATTTAACTTCTTGCAATAAAAGCCAGGATGGTAAGCAGTCCAGGGCTCTTCTCCTTTACGGTAGAGGGTACCCTGATCCCATCTTTCTTTTATATAAGTTTCATTTCATTTCATCTGCGGCACCATCTTCACAATTCCTGTTCCACAACTGGTGCCCGTACAGGGACCCGAAGGCATATTTTCTTCTTCTCCAGTATCAGAATCAGGTTGGTGGACCGGAGAGCTTGGAAAGCACAAGCGCATCAAAGAGTGGTAAGTTTCATTTCATTTCATCTCTGAAACATCAGGGTAATGGGGAATCAGCAGTCAAATTTTGATGAATATATTTCAGTGTTGTGTAGGCTTTTGAAAAGTACGGGAGTAACAGTTAAACTTTCCTCTTTTGAAAAACTCTTCTATCTAGTTAGAAAACATTGTTACTGGTTTCAGTATAAAGGGCATAATGTTCTTAATTTTAAACAATGAAAACTAGTTATAAAAGCCTTATGGCAAGCATATTAGAAAAGAAAGTCCATTCCTTTGCATGTTTGGTCTCTGCAACCTTATTACTCTCGCCCTTGAGCCTCTGAAACAGAAACTAGTGAGCCCTCCGAAAATACAGAGGGGAAAGATTCTGTCCCTGAGCAGCTTGAGGCCAATTTACACCTGTATGAAAATGAATGTTCTGAAAATGACCATCCAGAGACTCATACAGAGGCTTCATCATCACCTGTTCAAAATTCACAATGGATTAATGTTAACTCTGTCCCCACAATTTTCAGATTGCACCCCCACCTAGGGAAGTGCCAGCATGGACTTTGTCACTACCAAAAAATAATACTTAAAAAAACAAAACAAAGTCAGTCTAGCCAATTCAGGAGTGAAAGGAACTATTCCAAAAAATATAATGAGATTAATATTAGGAAGAACTAGCATTAGTTGCAGGAGCATCACTTTTATGCCAAAGAATTAGCTAAGATACGGAAAACATTCCAGCAGCAACTTTGAAAACCTCCTACTGCCTACATAATGATAAAACTGTGGGGTGATAGAAGCTAATAAAATGAAACCACTAAAAAGGTATATATATAAAAAAAACTTGGCACTACAGTTTCCAGAAAAATTCTCAAAAAGCAGTAAAATCAAAGATACATATTTCTATTGATGTGTTGTAACTTATTTCGTGTTTGTCTGATTGTTCAGTGTCAGTGTCTATTTGATACCTCTGGATGGTAATATTAAATTGATAAATAAAGATTATTACAAGAGCTCTATTCAAATGGCCAAGAATTAAATAAGTGCTTATATTAATAAATAAATATGGATATTAATTTAAAATAATAAAAAATAATCATAATCAAATGAAATCATTATTCTAACAACTTTGTTTAATATTGATGGTAATTGTATGTTGTCAGAAGTTTGCTTGGAAATAGTTTCCAAAATCATTTTGGTAACTTAAGTATGGAAGGTATATAAAATGTGCTTTTATTATTAAGAAAAGGAAAGTAATTTTGTCCTAAAATAAAATGAGTAGTTATTAAAACAAAGTAAAATGTGTGACAAAACCTGAATGAATACAAAAAGTGCAGAAAGCTTGTGGAAGAGGAGTTTTTGTGGTCAAATTTAAGTAATATTTAATGTGTCTATCTATAAAAATTTAGAAGCTTTAATGTCAAACAGTATAATAATACAAAGTTAAAGTTTTATTCTTTCTCAAAGTTTCTCAAGTCATTAATCTGTTTTAGTAAATGTTTACAAAAAGTTTTTCTCCTAAATAATCAGTATGAAAAAAAGAAAGTCTGTTTTATCAAAGTAGCTTCTTATACCTTAACCTTATTGTTTCCTTGGAGAAACAAGTTTTATCACTTTTAAAAGAACATAATGTTCAAACCTGCTTTCTCAAAGTCAGATCCTCAAAAGTTGCTTTTTATTTCAAACTGTTACAAATAATTTGTTTTTTTACCTAGAAAAAGGTAAAATACTAAAAATAGTTAAGTTAATTTGATATATTATAAGTTGAATGAAGTATTTGAAACTGTTGTACAATTAAAAGAAATTTTCTAACCTTATAATACTTAAAATTGTATGAATAAAAGTTCACATGAATACTTAAAAATGTATAAAATTCCTGAAAATTTAATAATGGTTCAGTATATTAGATAAAAGTATGTTATTAATCATAATTTTAATTATTTTAAAAAATAATACTAATATGTGTCACAAAAACTACCTCTCTGCCTAAAAATCAAAAGGGAGATGCGTTAACTCAAGTGTATCTAATTTACCCCACCTCTGCTAAAAAAAAACAAAACAGGTCTATAACTACAAAAAGAAAGCAACCATTAGGGGCTGCCAGGGGTAGTGCATAACAATAAATTAGAGTAAAATAAAATAACACCACTGCAATATGCAGCAGTCCCAAATATTGCTAGTTTATTGCAAAAAATTAATATCCAGTTATGTCCCTATCACTTTGTTTTAAAACTTGTTAAGGCTTTCTTTAGTATTTTCTTAAACAAGTCAAGCCAGCCCACATTCCCCTTCCTGTAAAATAGGCAACAATAAATCAAGTTTATATTCAATACTGTGAGCTACAGCCCCAATTTCAATTAAAATGTTAACAACAAAACCAATGCAGGTGTTAAGATTACAAATTAATGTACTGCCTCACAGCCCAAATAGGAAATAATAATTTGTTTTTACCTATGCCTCAAACTATACAAAAGAAAGAAACTAAAGTCATTCTAATCATGCTACTAAGAATCTTAAACGCATAAGAAATAAAAGTTTATTCATTGGATGTCTGCTAGTTAAAAGTCTGAATTATGTATAAGATACTTAAATACTAATCAAAACTTTAATGCAATATGTTGCATACTTAAGTAATTTAATAACTTGTATGTTACACATAAAGGTATTTTAGTAAATAAATAAATATATATCTATAAATCTCTTGCTTTGAGTTTGAACAGTCCTAAAATCAAATGTATATATATATAAAAAAAAAGGTTTAGTGAACATCATTCAAACCTAAGAGAAAATATCCTGCAAAAAAACTTTGCCTAGTTAACACTTTTCATATTTCAAGAAAAATAGTGGAAAATAAAATAGTAAGCAAATTCAAAGATGTTTTGTAACAAATTAAAAGAGTTAAAGTACATTTCAGGGGGTGTTGTATTCCTCCCTGGAGGAGCTGGCCACTCTCCCAGGGACTGAAGCATAAACCTTAAAATGTACTGCCCAGGGAGTGTTGTGTTCCTTCGTGAGGAGGCTGGCCCCTTCCTGAGGAATTAGCAAAATACTCACAAGTTGGCATCTATAGTATCAAATTCATTAATCCCAAACACAGTCAACCAAAACTCTAGTATCACTTGCTAATTCAACACTTCTCAGCTAAAAGCTAAATATTGGTAAGTTTATATATAAAACTGTTCTATTTATCTGTCATTCTGTAAATTTGTTCAATATTGACTTAACCTTTTAATTGGTTATGTTATTCATGTTTCTCACTCTAATTATCAGTATAAGCTTATTAAACTAGATATACATATTAGCATTTATCTTGTATCTATCCAGGACTCTAGCCAAAAATAAGCCAAGTATATCAGTGTATCCCCTGGTTTGATAAACATGTGAATGTATGTATACATATCATAAAAGATTTGAATATAACAGTTAAACCCCTGTTTAGAAACAATCCTTCACTTATTTTATATTCTTTCAATTATTAACAAAAATACATTAACTAAATATCAATAAAAAGTCCTGCCACAAAAAATGTTCAATAGACCCTCCATGTGTCAATATTATGTCTATAAGGCTTTATACCGCCCTACTCGTTCTGCCTTCCCACAAGCATGTATTTGTCCTCATTGTTAAAGATACTTTTAACATGACTGTATAAACATCTCCAAAATTACTCAAACTAGTTTATATATCACGTCATCTAATATAAACAAAAAGAAAAGTATGGATACCTCCTCTAGAAATAAAATAACTGTAGTACTAAATTGTGATAAAACAGCCTATTAGCAACTGAAAAACATTTTTCCCCTCATCAGGAGAGTCATAAAATACAAGCTAAAATTCTGTACAAAGAAATGTTAAGAGATGGATCTTAAAAAGGACACTGTAACCTCATAACGTGGGGGAGAGGGTATGCTTGTGTGCTTACTTCAACAGGCCCCTGGTGGCTGCCAGCAAAGAACATGAAGTTATACCATGAGCTGGAAATATCACCCATTCAATGCAGGACCAAAGATGGAGAAGATAATGGTGGACGAACAAAGGAACTCCTGGACACAACCATGCCATAACATTATCCAAACTCAGGGGGTAACTTGGGGAAGTCTTAAACAATTAAACCTAAAAGATTCATTGGTATGCTTATTACTTTCATTATTTCAGCCATTGTCATGGCTGCCACTGCCACTACTGTGTCAGTCATCTTAACAGTATCTGTCTAAACTGCTCGTGTTATTAATCAATTTATGACCAAAGTTACCAACTAACTTATGACTCAAACTCATTGATAATAATATTCTTACCAAACTTGATGCTTTAAAAGGATCTAGTCTCTGGATAAGTAAAAAATCATTTAATAAAATATAAACATAATATTTCTTTAGATATTCTTGAATTACAAAAGAAGGCATTGAGTATGTCTCAAAATGAATTGCAGGAAACACCATGTCCTGAATTTTGGAATAAGCTATCCCAAAATTTGAATACACTAAATCCATTTCATTGGTGGAAGGAGAAGTCCATCCAATTGTCTTTTTGGATGATGTTGGGAGTATTGATAGTTGTCATTATCATAATGTGTATAATGCACCAGTACTTACTCAATTATTTGCAAAAGAAAAATAAGCATAATAGTTTGTTGAACACTTTTATGTTAAGAAAAATATCACAGAACTTAAATAGTAACAGTAAAAGCATGAGATAAACATGGCTTTCCTTTCATTTTATACTGCTTAATATTGAAAAAATTTAACTTGATCTTGTATTTTCTCATATAGTCTTCTGAAACCAACAGTGAATCTTCTGAGAATTATTGAAACTCACAATGCCATTTACTACTATGTGAAGATTTAATATTTTGATTGCTAGACTAGCATGCTGAAAAAGAGAAACTCTACTCTTA
>JAQZBX010107958.1:0-10635 GCA_029593785.1 Cabassous unicinctus
GGGAGGGGGGACTCATAGAACTGTACACCAAAAAGAAAAAAATAAAGTCAATTTTTAAAAAATGTGCATTTACCAGACTAGGTGCTCTTAAATGCATGCTTTCATTTGATCCTCACAAAAACCTTGAGAGGAGGGGATATGGCTCAAGTGGTTGATACCCTGCTTCCCACATGAGAGGTCCTGGGTTTGGTTCCTGGTGTTTCCTAAAAAAAGCAAAAACAAGCAAAAAGCAAAACAAATTAAAAAAACAAAAACAAAAAAAAACCTCAGGGGAGCCAATGTGGCTCAGTGGTTGAGCACCAGCTTCCCACATACGAGGTCCCAGTTTCAATTCCTGGCCCCCGGTACCTTAAAGCAAACAACGAAAAAATAAACCATATGAGGTAGGTATTCATTTTTGTTCTTTTTTACAGGTAGGGAAACTGAGACTTAGAGAGATGAAGGCTCAGAATCACACAGCTAGAAAACGAGGACTTCAAACCAAGTCTGCTTGAATCTGCAAACTGGGGTCTTAACCCCTCTCTTTGGTTCTTGCTACCAGTCTGGTTTTTTGCCTCCTCTCCTCCCTCTCTTCCAATTCTTTTCTCTCACTTTCTGTGCCTCTCTGTTCCTCTCACTTTCTCTCTCTCTCACTCACTGTATATGTTTATCTTCACTTTCTCCAAGGGGTCCATGCTCGGGGAAGTTCCACCAGCAGAGGGCCTTGCCAGTCCCAGAGGAAAGGCCAGGCAGAGGTCCTGATATTCCCACCACCGTGCCTCTGCCTGAGGTCAGTGCCCAGTGGCTTGGTGCAGTGTAGACTCACAGTCACTGCCTGGGCTGGGGACCTTCCGTGCACTTTATCACTTGGATGTGAAAACAGCAATTATGCATTTTAAAAGCAGTGTTTACAACTGCTTGCCGCTTAGATTTTGGTCAACAAGTTTGTATAAACATGTGCTACCAATATAAATAATTTGCATCAGAGCTTCTTTTGGGATCATTTGTAGAACCAGTTTTAACTCTCCAGAATTGTGAGGATTAAAAGATTACACTTCTGCCTTTGACTCAACACATATATACATACTTCTAATAATAGGCAACCTTTTGAGTAATGATGTAAGAAGCACATGCTAAGTGTTTTGCATGCATTATCTTATTTAACCAAGGCTTAGGTGGGTTAACCAACAGCCCAAGTGTCACTTACTAGTAAGGAGCAGAGCCGGTACTCCAATCCAGGCGAGCCTCACACCACAGCCTGAGCTCGCAGCCCCTCTGCCCTGGGTAACAGGCGCTGGGCTGTCCCTGTGGAAGGTAAAGATGAAAACAGCCCAGTCAAGGAACTGGGGAGCCGGTAGCAAAGATGTTTAAGAGATTCACAAATATAATAAAGTAGGATAGAATGCAACCTAATATTACCCTCTCAGCTCAACAGATAAGGAAGAGTAATGATTTCTCTAAAAGAGCAAACCTTTAATTTGTGTGTGACGCTTTTAAAAAGAACTTGGGAAAAAAGAAGAAACCACAGAACATATTCTAAAATGGGCAGCTTTCCAAACATCACAATTCTGTGGAGAAGCAGAGCTGAGGCTGAGAGGTAAAAGTCCAGAAAGTCAGTGACTGAGGGTGGGTTTAAAATTTGCATGTGCTTCTGGAGATAATGGGGTCAGAAGGGCTGAGGAAAGATTAGAGTTAATGAGCCACATGAACTAGAAATCCTTTCCCAGTAACCCCCTGATACGGTGCTACAGAAGAGCACAGACGTTGAGAAGTCAAGAGCTAAGCACTAACATTGTAGGTTCCTGGAAGGCTAAGGCCTTTCCTCCTTCTATTTTGTTTTTATTTTGTCTTTGTTACTTATTTTGTTTTTCTATAAATCATTTACTTAGAATACAGAGGTAGGGAGTTGTGAAGCTTAGCAGAAGAGTGATAAGAACTTGACCCCTTCAAAATTTTGTTTATCAAAGACTCTGGGTTTTTTCTTTTTTTCCAACATGAGGAAATTCTCTCTGCTAATTCATTTTCTGCCTGCAATCAACATTTCTTAGATGCAGTGCTGCCTGGAAAGGCAAAAAGCTTTAATGTGACCATTTCTCAGAAAAAGAGATGGAGATTCTTCATTTGTACTGCATTTGCCCTTTAAGGGTTTTCTAATTGCAAATTTCTTCCTCCACAAAATCTTGCTAGAACTTGGAAAATTTCCAACAGAAATTGGTATGGAGTAGTCTGGCAATGGCAAGTACAAGAGGGAAAAAAAAACAAACAGGGAGTCCTGACTTTGAAAAGTATTTACATACATTCCAGCACATTCCAAACACATAAAGAATAAACTTAAGCAGGGAAAAGCATTCCACTGCCAAAATTGAATCGTTGAAAACCCAGATCTGAGTGGAAGAAGCACGTGATGTTACTGCTACATAGAGGGAGAAAGCAGAGATTGTAAAGACCCAAATGAAGTGTTCATGGAAGATTCGTGAGAGAAGGGCAGACATCCACCAAGCAGATACTTCTCATGAGGACATTCGCGATTGGAGCATTTTTGAGCTTGCAATGGAATTTTAAAGCCATCCAGAAACAACAGATGTTTGAACCCGAATGATCCAACTTCTTGATGCCAAAATTAGGGCTCTGAAGAAGAACGTTCCGAGTTGTAACATATGAAGAACAATCTCAGTAACTCGTCTCCAGGCAAACAGTTGAAAGAGATTTATTCTGTGGCTTGCTGACCTACCCTTTTATCTGTGCTCATTTATATTCCAAGTGCTAAAAAATTTCTGTCAAATGGAAATATTAATAACTGAAATTCCAGTCTTTTTTCTAGGTCCGACTTCCATCTCCACCCTCTCCCCTTTGAGCCTTCTTTCTCTAAACTGAATTCTGAAGCAAGGAGAAGGGCACTTCTAAACAATATTATCCCCAAACTTTTATATATGAAAACCAATAACAGACTACAGGGGTGCCTACACAGCTCAGAATTATCTAGCTGATTTAATAGTTGTAAACAGCCAAGCCAGATACTGCCAGCAAGCAAACAAAAGCTGGCCAGCACCAGCTCCCAAGGACAGTAAATAAGCAAACTCTACTTCATGTGCGCTATATTTTCTCTAGATTAAATAGATGACAGATAAACACCAAAGTTCTGCTTTACTTGCTTTTAAATGATACATCATTTAACCCTGAAACAAGGTTGTTGCTCTTTCATCATCTTGCCGAATTAACTCTTCCCACCTCCCCTCCCTCTTAAACCTTCAAAGGTAAATTAGTGTGACTTAACATCAAATTGCTCTGTTGGATTTTCAGAGAAACTCCTGGTACATCTCATTTGCCAAATAAACTCCCCAGCGAGTTAGCAAGGTTTATTTGTTTCCAGAAGGATGTTAGCATAAAGATGTTTCTTATTTCAGCCACACAAATACTGTAAAATAGCTCCTGTGAAGAGAAAGTGGCAGAATGGTCATGGCTCTAAAAGGCAGCCAGGAGCTCAGACTGCAACTGCATTTTAAAAATAGCAAAGCAGCTATGATTATAATTTAGCCCCACAGCACGTAAGCGTGGTATGAACAGGAAATGGGAGTACATCTTCTGAGCCTGATAAGATTCTCTAATGTAAGACATATGCTCTGTTTCTTAACTGGAGAGCCAGGCCTAGCTAGAGAAAAATAAAAGCATATATGTTTATCTTTAGCCTAAAGATCAAACTTATAAATCTTGGGAGCTTTTTTTTTTTTCTTTCTTAATTGCTATTTAATTCAGGGAAGAAGTTGGGAAATGTACAGCATAGATTCAAACTGTGAAGAAAAAAAAAATACCTTTATTTAAAAAAATAAAGATTTGAAGTAACTTCCAGAGGAAAAATTAATTAAATTAGCTATGCATCCCCAGCCTTTGTTATCTCAGGGCAGACTCCCGACAGAGACACTGCTTAGAGAAATCTGCACTAAGCAAAGGGGCATTCCTGACAAAAGAATATCTGTGATTCATTAAAGACCAGCATTGACTTCACTAAGGATTGTAGGTTTAAGAATATTCTACAATATCAATAACTATTCATAGTTCTATTTATGACAAATAGAAATATGACAGACTACGTTTGAGTCAACTCATATTCTAGGAAGGAACTGATGGTTTATACATTTCCAGATTAGTGTCACAGAAGAAGCAGAAGATACAGTAACATGCCTCAGCAATGGATGCATGATAGTGCATCAAAATACAGATGGACTAATCAAATCATCTGATTTTATAGTCCACATTACTGACAATGAAAAGTAGCTAATACCAGTGCTTATCATCAAAATGAAAATTGGATTTATTACCCTTTGATATGGATCATGGTAAAGAAAATCTGAAACATCTGGGGAAAAACGAGTTTAGATTTCTAGATTCCGTTCCTTTACAAATGAGTTTCCAGAAGGCTAGGGAGATTTTTCTGGTTATTCGAAATAAGAGTAAATTTGGGGAAGTGGGTGTGGCTCAGTTGGTTGAGTGCTTGCTTCCCAAGTATGAGGTCCCGGGTTCAATCACTGGTACCTCCTATGCATGAGGCAGTATTGTAACTACCAGGTACACAGCAGTGGGAAAGTCAGATAAGGAACTTGCATTCTAGTAGAGAAGGTCAGTCAATAAGTGAATAAACAAATAAACAAGAGACCTTCAAATGGTACTATGGAGGGAACGAGAGGGAATATGTAGAGAAAGATGGAATAGATGGGGACTATTTTAAATAGCATGGTCAAAGAAGGCCTTGCTTTAGTTGAGACCTGAATAATGAGAAGAAGCCAATTGGATGAAGATATAAGAGAAGAATGTTCTAGGAGTAGAGGCAAGAGATAGTGCAATGCCATGAGGCTGGAACAAAATTGCTTCTTCAAAGAACAGAAATAAGGCCAGTGAGGTGACGGGGCATGATGATTGATGGGAAGATAGAAAGAGCTAGGTTGGAGAGGTATCCAAGGGGCCAAATCACATAGGACTTGGTAAGAGGTTTGAATTTCTTTTCAAGAACAATGAGATGCCGTTGGAAAATTTTATGTAGGTGAGGGATTTTTATCTGATTTGTATGTTTTTTCAAAATTATAAAATATTTCAGGCATCTATGAAAGTACAGATAACAACAAAATGAAAACCTCAAGAAAGCAGATTTAGCTGAAATCACCATTGTACCCTTCTCAATACTCTTCCCTTCCTTCCTCAAGGGTGAGGACTATTCTGAATTATGTGTTTATAATTCCCACTACATGCACACACTTATGCACATCCTTGAACAATATATTACACTGGTTTGCATGTTTTTAAACTTTTGCTTTTTTTCCTCTCCCAGTATTATGTTGTTGAGATTTACCCATGCGGATACTTAGTGTTCTTATTCATTGATTTTTAGCTACTGTATAAGATTCTCTGGTATTAAAAATATCACAATTTATTTATCTTTCCATTCTTTGGTTGTTGGGCATTTATATAATTTTCAATATTTTTGTTCACACACAGAAATGCTGCATTGAACATTCTTGGGTGAGTCTTCTTGTGCACAGGTGCAAAACGTTCTCTAGTGCGGTTGTTTTCCGAGTCAGTAGTACTATTGCCTAGGAAGCATTTTGGAAATTTATGGGATGTTTTTGCTTGCACAGTGATTGAAGGGTGTTACTATCCAGAGGTAAGTTTCAAAGATTTTCTTTTCACATTTAGGATTGTAATCACCCTACGTGTAAGTTAGGGATCTCATTTTATTTTATCTTTTACATTTGTGTTACCTATTTTCTCAGCACTATTTTTTTTTAAAGATTTATTTTATTTATTTATTTCTCCCCCCACACCACCATTGTTTGCATTTGCTCTGTCTGTTTGTTGTGTGCTGGTCTTCTTTTCTGGAGGCACCGGGAACCAAACCTGGGACCTCCAATGTGGGAGGGAGGCTCCTAATCGCCTGAGCCACCTCTGCTCCCTCAGCACTGTTTTCAATACCACCTCTGATATTTAGTTCTTACATATGGATGCAGGTTGATTTCTGGTTTCCCCTTTTTGTCCCATTGGTTTATTTGTCTATCCCTACAGTAAAACTGATTAAAATTTTAAAAATCTTTCTGGGTAGGCAATAGGATATCAATAGAGTGGAAATATGGAAACCAGTTGGTAGATTCTAACAGGAATCCAAAAGTGACTAGAACTAGGGTAAGAGCAAATGAGATGAAGAGAAGTGGAGAGATTTGGTATATATTTTGGAGATGCAGCTGATTGGAATTGCTGATGGATTTGATAGGGAGGAGGGGTTGCAGAGAGAAGGAGATACATCAAGGATTGAGAAAACAAGGATGACTCATAACTTTTGGGCTTGAGCAATTTTTGAGGCATCTAAAGACCAAATCTTAGAACTTTAAAAGGTACTATGTGATGTAATAGTTTAATTTTGTTAGGTTAGTGAAAATCATACTTCTGCTTTTGTTTCCTTCTGTGCTTTGTAATATACAATATTAGGTACTCCATAAAATTTTGTTACATTAATGATAGACTTTATAGTTGGTTCTTTATGGTACAGTGGGATTACATTGAAATTTAGTTACCTGACGATCTCAAATATTTTCAGATGAAACAAAATGACGTTTGTTAAAATGATAGAGTAGGGTATGTATGTGTATTTGGGGGTTACTAATAAATAAGATTGAACATTTTTTAAACTAAGCAATGGGCATATGGGGGAGAGGGCTGCACTTTTGTGAATGTTTGATATTTTCCATGATAAAAAGTTCAAAAAAGAGACAAGAAAAAAAATAAATTTAGTTATTTCCCCATCAAAATGAGAATTGTCCCTTATGTCTCTCTAAATAAACATACAAATAATAGCCACTACAAGTTAGCAGCTTTTTAGAGAATTCAGAAAGTCCAGCCAAAGTTCTTAACCTCTTGGGGCTTACAAACCCTTTAGAGAATCTGACGGACACTTTTCTCAGGAAAAAAAATGCACATCCTCTTAATTTTGCATAAGCATTTCAGAGTGTTTTGGATCCTCCTTGAAGCTAGTGACATGGACAAGGTTAAGATATCCAGATGAATTCAGTAAAAGACCTCCTTAAAGTTCTAATACTAGTGCTATGAGTTCTCAGGTAACTTGTTAATAAGAAATTTTGTTGCCAACATTCTTTTTTGTTAAAGTTTACCTCTCCACTGGCACTTACATTCCCACCTAGAGCCTTGTAGCCAGGCAATTGGGTTTTGAGTCTTGCCTCTGTCACTGTTAAGCAACCCGATATTGGAAAGTCACTCAACCTTTCTGAGCCTCAGTTTCTTTACCTGTGAGCTTGAAATACAACAAATGCTATTGTGAGATTAAAATGAGCTAATATGGGAAGCGGGAGTGGCTCAGTCGATAGAGCTCCCGTTTACCATATGGGAGGCCCCGGGTTCGCTTCCCGGGGCCTCCTTGTGAGGGCAGGCCGGCCCGCGCAGCCTAGTGGGCTCATGCAGCAGGACCTCACAACAGGAAGCGGGTGTGGCTCAACCGATAGAGTCCCCGTTTACCATGTGTGAGGCCCCGGGTTCGCTTCCCGGGGCCTCCTTGTGAGGGCAGGCCGGCCCGCGAGGGGCTGATGCAGCGGGACCTCACAGCAAGGGGGAGATAAGCAGACACGGAGAAGACACACAGCGAATGGACACAGCAAGCACAAGCAGCAAGGGGGGGATAAATAAATAAATAAATAAATCTTTAAAAATAAATAAATAAATAAAAATAAAATAAAATGAGCTAATATAATTGAAAGCCCTTTGTAAGATTTAAAGAGCACTATAAATTGGTGGCAATGTTTTATACTTATTATGTGCCAGGAAGTCTTGTAAACACTTTAGGTACCATTGTTAACCTCAATTTAACACATGAGGAAACCAAGGCACAGAGAAGTGAAGTAACTTGTCTCATGTCACACAACTGGTATGCAATGGAGCTCGAATTTGAGTGCAACTAATCTGACTTTATAGTGCCTGCTCTTAATCTTTAGACTGTGAATTGAATTATTATTCAATTATTTAATTGAATAATATCATTATTTAATAAATAAATAATAATAATTATTATTATTTGTTATATTCAAAATATAACATCCCTCCTCCGCTCCATAATACAATGCTATGTCATCTGATGAATACTATCACCCTAGCACTGAGAGGAAAACTGTAATTCAAGCAGCAGCCTAATTCTAAGGAAAAAAATTGATGCCACCTTCATCTATGGTCAACCTTGTCTTGTTTTTTAATTTTTAAAAATTAAAATTTGGGGAGTGTTTGTGACTGAGCGCCTGCTTCCCATGTATGAGGTCCTGGGTTTAATCCCCAGTGCCTTCTTAAAAAAAAAAATTTGGAATTTTATTGTTAAATTTTAATTTTGTGTTATTTATTTTCTGTTTAATTTTTATGTTTTAAAATTTGGTTTTATTTTTTATAGATTTATTTTATTTTATTTATTCCCCCCCCCCCTTTGCCACTTGCAATCGCTGTCTGCTTACTGTGTCCATTCACTGTGCTTTCTTCTGTGTCTGCTTGTCTTCTCTTCTCGTCTTCCCTTTAGGAGGCACCAGTAACTGATCCTAGAACTTCCGATGTGGGAGAGAGGCACTCAATCGCTTGAGCCATCTCAGCTCCCTGGTTTGTTGTATCTCTTATTGTCTTTTTCCTCTGTGTCTTTTTTTTGTTGCATCATTTTGTTGCATCAGCTTTCCACGTAGGCCACCAGCTCTCCACATGGGCCTGCTTTTGCCTTCACCAGGAGGCCCCGGGAATTGAATCCGGGACCTCTCATATGGTAGATGGGAGCCCAATCACTTGAGTTACATCTGCCTCCCTTTGGTTTTATTTTAAGTCTTTCTTTGGAGAGGTGGTTGATTCCAGATCTGGGGTAGGGAAAATAGAGGGCAAGTCTGGAGCATCTCCTGACACCAGAAAGTAAGGAAGTGCTCAAAAAAGTACAAGGCATAACCAAAAGACATATGGGACAATAGGAAAGCTCTCCAATGGCCAAAGATGGAACAATTTGAGCAATGCATAAATATCAATAGCATTGTGTTATAATCCATACAATAAAGTAAATATCCATGAGTCCCTACTGATATTAATAAATAATTGAATAAAAAATAAGAAGAGGAGAAGAGACAGCTCTCTCTTACAGAAAAATTCCAATTAATAAATGTAGAGGGAATGAACAAAATTGAAAAAAGAACACTATAGTAATATTTGTTGCAGGCAAGATCCATCAATGGATGCTAAAATTAGTGGGCAGAAACAGAATATTTTCATGCTCTTAAAATATCTCCCCCAAGACATTTATTAATTTCAAAGAGAAAAATAGTAACTTTATAGAGAGAAATACAGCCAATTCCACCTTAACCAATGTAATGGAGGTTAACATCACCAGTAACAAAACATATCAATATCACAAACCTCCTGATGTGAGGTACTGAGAAGGGCATATCACTTTGGAGTATTCCTGTGAAAAATGCATAAAGACGATCTAACCATTAGAAAACATCAGACAGCCAAATTGAGAGACAGTCTACAAAAACCTGACCAGGACTCTACAAAAGTTTCAAAGTCATGAAAGTCAAGGAAAGATTGAGAAATGGTCCAGATTGTTGGAGACTAAGGAGCCATGACAACTAAATGCAATGTGGGATCCTGAATTAGATCCTGGAATAGACAAAGAATATTAGGGAAACTGGGTGATCCAAATGAAGTCTGCAGTTTAATTAATAATAGTATTATACGAAATATTCAGGGAGTGAGTGTAGCTCAGTGGTTGCTTCCCATGTACGAGGGTCCTGGGTTCAATCCCCAGTACCTCCTAAAAATAAAATATAAAAATATATACCAAATGTTAATTTCTTAGTTTTGATGATCATACTATGATTATGTAAGATCTTAACATTAGGGGAAGCTGGGTGAAGGGGACATGAAAACTCTCTGTTCTATTGTTGCAACTTTTCTGTGAGTCTAAAATAATACCAAAACTTAAAAGTTTAAAAAAGTATATTAGCCCTGACCCTGCATTGTTTTAAACAGTTCTTCTATTCCAATATACCCCCAAACTCAGTCATTTGAAAACCAACTTTAGATTTTTGTCAATCTGTGTAATAATAAATAATAATACCACCATCAACAATCAACATTGACTTCTCACAATATTTTAAAAAAGAGGAAATTGAGGCACAGAGAAGTCGCTTACTCAAGGTCACAGAACAGGTGATAGAATCAGGATTCAACCTCATTCACTTACTAGCATCTTTAAAACTGACTTCACTGCTTTTAAAATGAAAACACAATAATTAAGCAAAACAATAAGCTGTATTAAAAGGTTTTTTTTTTTTTAATCAACTTTTATTTTATTTTTTTCTTTTTGGTGTACAGTTATATGAGTCTCCACACACCCACACCCCAACACACCCCCGCTGGCTGTCTGTGTCCATTTGCTGGGTGATCTTCTGTGTCTGTTTCTTGCCTTCTCTGCTCATTTTTCTCCTCCAGGCTTTACCAGGATTTGATCCCAGGGACCTCCAATGTGGGAAGAGAGGCACTCTGTCACTTGTGCCACCTCAGTTCCTGGTTTCTGGTACATCTCGCCTTGGCTCTCTCGTGCATCTCTCTTTTGCTGCGTCATCATCTTGCTGCGTGGCTCACCAC
>JAQZBX010107959.1:0-10598 GCA_029593785.1 Cabassous unicinctus
CTAAGTACACAGTAATGAGGTTCAGGTTAGTTTTCAAGGGCTTTGGGGAAGGAGGCATTAAAGGCATTTGATTGTCTATATATGCATGTATGTATTTCCCTTCTTTTCATGCAATTTTCTGGTCTGCCAGCAGATGGTGGTCTTTGGCAGACCTTAGACCCAACTCTGGATGCTAGGAGGGAATGCATTCACTGTAACTTCAAGGGTGGGACAGAGATAATGTCTTCAGGGTGTGACAAGCTTCACAAATTTTTTCAGAATTTGTTCTCCTCCCTTGGCTGGACACACTCTCCCTTACTCTATGTCTTCAAGAACAAGCCCAGGACAATAGGGAGCGTGTTTCAGAAGGCAAATTATCTTTCATTCCTTGTGGACTCTCAGGGAAAACAGTATCATGGCCCCACACAGCCTGGAATTGTGAGATCCCTGCAATGCAGTAAACCAAGTTCACTGGCCAAAATCTGAATTTTCTGTAGGCTGTGTCCCTCCCTCTCCCTTGTCTTGTGAAAGGGGCCCCTGCAACCCCGTCAATCTGCAGCCACCTTCCAGGAGCCAGTGGACTCTCTGATCTTTGCTCTGAGGGTGGGGGAATGGGCACCAGCAGCTACTGATGCAGCATGGGATATTTCCACCAGGCCAAGACTCCTTTTCTTCACCCTTCCCTCTTTTGCGTGGTGTTTAGCCTTCCCCTAGTGTCCTTAGCTCCAGAACAGGCTTCCAGTCTCCATTTGTCCTCTATTTTTCTGGGAGAGAAGTGATTTCAATGCTTCTCTAATCCTCCACCTTCCAGGCCATTATATTGATCATGGTCTTTTTATAGCACTGTTCTCCTTTCTTCCAGAATTAACAGCACATTCAATAGGGCCTGTATGTCCACCAGACTAGGAATATGAATTACAATAAGAATTGAATATATTTTCCAGTTTCTTGGGATCTTTCATGTAACTTGGGACTCAATTCTTCCAATTTTACAAGTCTGAATTGGAGAACGGAGTGTGTACAAACATGTAATCTCTTGGATAGTCATGATTAACAACCCCAGTTGGAACCCACCTTAATTGGAATTGTCCAGCTGAGGTAGGGCTCCCTGGCCAAATTTGGTACCACTCTGATTAAGAGGTCAGGAAGCCATTTCTGGAGGACCTAATGGCAGTTCAGGATCACCCTCTCCCTCTCCTCCTTCTTCATAAGATGCTGGAGGAGCAGTGGGAACAAGGAACAAGTCAAGCACAATGTCTGAGGGTTTGGAATCAGGGATTAGTTTCTTCTCTTTTCTTTGTTAGCAGATTTTATTAGGCCTGTGACTTGCCAACATCACACCATGTCCCAAGGACAAATACTGTATGAATGCATTACTATGAACCAAATCTATTGTGTAACATATTGTTTGATTCAACAACAACAACAACAAAAAATTTACATGTATCCACTACATTTAATTGAGAAATGTATATATTTATTCATCTGTGTTTACTTTTTAGTTTTTAATTGTTCATATTTTCAATTAAAAAATGTACAAAATAAAGTTTTAAAAAAAGGAAAAACAGTTACAATCTAAAGGATCACACTTCTTTTTCATGCTAGAGCTCTATTTATTGCCCATTGTGACTCCCTGTCAGTACTTGGGTGAGTTACACTTTAAGTTTATTGTTCAGAATTTTAGTACTCAACCAGTATACCAGTGGGAGGTCTTCTACACCTAGGGGATGGACTCTGGTGCAGAACTCTAACCAACAATCCTGGACTCACCTGGCTCCAAACCTAAGCCAAAACCAAGGATCACATGCAATCAAGGCACCTACAGCTTCAATGGAAGGTTTAAGCCCTCACTCTAGAAAACAACTAATAATTTTGATAAGAAAATCAGTATTCACTGAGGCTGCAGGGATCTTTTGTGCTGCCTGTTTCCTTCCTGATTGGCTGATTTCAGTATCCTCAATGCCAGAGGCAGAGAAATCCTAATACCAGCTTTTGAAGACAATGTGCTCCTGCAGACACAGAGCTGAGCTCAGGGGTTCTCCTCCTCAGGGCCCAATGAGTCCACCAGGCAGCAATGCTCTCAGAGTTCATTGGGGCTCAACTGGGTTGCCAAGCTTTAGGGGATCCCCTCACAGATCCTCTGGGCCCATGTCAGGCCCACAGAATTGACTACCACAGTGAGTTTGGTCACTCAAGGAAAGAAGTTTATTAAATCCATGGAGGACAGAAGATAGGATATCTCAGATCTGCCTCCCCAACAGAAAGTAGAGTGGTAATATATTGCCTTCTGTAAAGGAGGAGTTAAGGATTCGGTTAAGGAGACTGACAGGTGGGAGGGACTGCACCTTGTGCAGGCTCTATGGCAGTATATGTTTAACAGGGAAAGCCACATGCTTGGTCACACATCATGCATGTAGAGAAAATGACATTTAAATCCCACCTAGAGGTGTACAAATTACTATTAAAATGAACTAAAATTCAGAGAAGTTCATTCTACTACTAAACTGAGTCTGCAATAGGAATGGGAAAATGCCATTACGTGGTTAACAAGTTTTTGTGGTCAGCTAGTGACCACAGCTAATCTGCTTTGATTGGCTGGTTTCTAAATAGTACAATGTTAAGCTTGGGAGAAAAACAAGTGTGGCATTGCTAAGGAAACAGGGCAGAGGGTTGGGCCACTAGGGGGATAAAGCAAATTCATAGGCAGCTTCACTATTTGACAATCACCTGAGTGGACAGGACAATAGGAATGAATTTGTCCCTCAGAGATTCTGAATCATTATGTCTGCCTGGTATGTCATAAACCAGGACAGTCTTGGATGGGCAGAGAATTGTGGGCTACAGAGAGACATCATTACATGTTCAAACCCAATCTCTGTGGTCCATGCAGCCCCCTGGTTCCTGAGAGTGCCAAGCCTTCACTTACACTGGCATCCTTCTGCTCTGGTTGGGAAAACCCCTGCCCCACTGATCAATTCTGTCCTGTCTTCATGGTCTGGGTTTATGGAGTCTGTGGAACTGAAGTTGAGTATAATACCTCAATAGACCTTCTATTCACCTAATCTCCATGGGGATTCATGTCCAATTCCCTCAGGTATTAATTGCTAGATTTCCCAAAGCACAAGAAAAGAAAAAATATTTCATGTAGATTAAGAAAAAGTTCCTCATGCAACTTCTTTCCCAATGGAATGAGGAGTTAATCCCCATTCTGTTCTCACAAAATGATGGCCCTTTCTGAGACATTGACCCTCCTCTGTCATGATTACCTTCCCTTTGAATAGGATCCTGTGTTAATCAAGATCTGAAACTTATAGTGAATTTAGATTAGCACACTTCAGCACATGCTATTGCAGACTCTTGTGAAACTATCTAAATAGAATGTATTAAGAACAAGAAAGTCAACATTTATCCAGAGGTACAAGGAATAGGAGACTCTGAGAAGCTACTTATAATCTTGTGGCAACCATATTGTAAACCTAGATTAAAGCATGCTTTTCTCTTAAAAATTCAAACGGTACATTTGACATGAGAGAAGGCATTTATAAATAACCAATTAACATTGAAAAATTCTTTTCTCTGCCATTAGATTGGGAACTTCACAATACGAGGTACAAAATGTTATATTTACTGCTTTACCCTTACCACCCTATTTTTCATTGGTTTCTAATGAATATGATATGAATATATTTGAACTAAGAATGAACAAATCAATTATTTATTCTTTAAATGCTTTTGGCACAAGCCAGTCTTCTATCACTGCTAAGTTATAGTCCCATTCAAATTTCCTTGGAAATTTTAATCTTCATGTATTAGTTAGCATTAGAATCACATAATTTTTACATCAATGTCCAAATAAATACTATTACAAATTAAAGGTTCCTTAATCCAACACCCAAAGCCACACTGCCACATATTTCTCCATCCATACTATTTTTTTGAGGGATAAACTGAGGTCCAAAATGGAAATCAAACAGAAATCCACTTGTGATAGTGCTGTCTACCAGCAGGTCTCAGGTTGGTGGCTGCTGGGCAAATTCTGCTGGAAGCAATCCACCTTCCAGGAGCAGTGAGTAAGGGTATGAGAGGGAAGTTTCCTTCCCAGACAGGCATTTATGGTGATCAAACATCATGTGATTGGACACTCTATCTAATCAAATCAAGTGGATCCAACCACCTTTGGTGTTTCTGCCATTTCCAATCATTTACAAAATTTCAATAACAACTTGTGTGTATTTTAGTAATATAGATTTTATATAAGTTCACAAAATGTGAGCATATGTCAATATATTGCCTGTATCTTTCTTTTTTAAAATATATTTTTTATTTTTTAAAAAGAAAAGTTATTTAGATGACATAATTGTTACATAAAAATATAGGGGTTTCCCATATGTGCCGCTTCCTACACCTCCCATATTTTCCCACACTAACATCTCTCATTAGTATGGTACATTCATTACAATTGATGAAAACATTTTAGAGCATTGCCACTAAGCATGGATTATAGTTTACATTGTAGTTTAAACTCTCTCCCATACAATTTTGTAGGTTATGGCAAGATATGTAATGGCCCATATCTGTCATTGTAATTTCATTCAGGAAAATTCCCAAGTCCCCCAAAAGCCCTCATATTTTACTTGTATTTCCCTCTCTCTGCCCTCAGAACCTCCAGTGGCCACTGTCTCCACATGAATGATATAGTTTCTTCCATTGCTAGAGTCACAAGTCCATAATAGAATACCAGAAGTCCACTCTAGTCTATAGTTCACTCCCCAATCCTGAGAACTCTGGGAAGGTGTTGCCCACTCCACCTCTAATAGAGAGGAGGTTTGGATCCCATGGGGCAGATGGATGGGAATCTCTTGATTTCAGTTGTAGACTCAGTTCCTTGGGATGGTCGTTATCCATCATCATGTCCTTGTTTATTGTCCTGGGTGAGTCCAATGAACTGGAGATCAGGTATTGTAACTCCATTGAATTTCAGGCCCAAGTTGCACATGGAGAGTCTAGAGATTAGAGTCTCTTGGACATACACCTACCAATTCCAGCACCAAATATAGGTTGAAATAAAAGGGACAGAAGAGGCATCTGTAGAGAAGTCACATCTGAGTCCAACTCTGTCATACTCAGGAGCACAAACTCCAAAGTAGGGCCATTGACAAGGCACCAAACTCCAGAGCTGTCTGCCATGACCATAGATAATGGGTGTCTCCAGGGCCCTCATGATCCCCACTATTTGGGGTAGTATCTACCTTGGCTGTTTATGAGCTCCTGCTGAGACATGCTTAAGCATTACCTTTCTGATGACCTCCTGACACACTTTGAAGCCTCTTAGCCATATGCACTCATTAGTCTTTACATTTTCCCCCTTTTACTCAAGGTCTAGTTCCAGTTTTATCCCCAGCTGGTGCTTGGTAGTAATCCCTCAGTGGCAGGGAGGCTCATCCCCAGGAGTCATGTCCCACATGTGGGAAGGTAATGCATTTATATGCTGCATTTGGTTTAGAGAGAGGCCACATTTGAGCAATAAGGAGGCTTTCCTGAGGCAACACTTAGGCATTCTCCAACAGTAGGGTAAGCTGCAAATTCAAAAGCAAAAGGCTTGCAAGCATAGTCACCAACATCAAGGGCCCATCAATGGACCATTCTTCTTCACTAGTCATTGCCCCTGCACTTGGGATATTGTAGCTGTTCCATTAGAGGATGTGGCAGAGCTCCCCAGGATGGGAATTCAATAATTTTTCAGTTGTTTTGTGAATCTCCACTCACTATGGCAATGCTCCATGAACATTTGAACATATTTATATTCCTTATATGTATGCCCAGGTGAACTTCCTCCCATCTATCCCTCATCACTGACACCCCAGCCCATTGATCCTCCCCTGCCATAGTTGTAACTTTTCTGTGATCCAAAGCCTCTTCAAAACTGAAGCCAAGAATATTGCCAAATTTGATTAATAGGAAAGTGAAATGATAATAATAGTTTTAAACATAAGAAATAAAATACATAATAATTTAAAGAAACTAAAATGAAAATAAAGTAAAATAGATTGGGGTAATAAAAAATGAGAAACATTAAAAAATAAAATAAAATAAATTATTTTTATCATTTTTCCTTTCATCACTGTAATATCAGTTGGCCTACAAGTACAGTGGCATTTTCTTCCATTTCTTCCCCGGTGTCTTACTTTTTATATATGTATATATACATTGACTTCAAAGAAGTTTTAGGTTACAGTAAAGATACATACAGAATATAGGGGCCTCACATATACCCAACATCCTCCTCCTTTTCCCCTTTCCCTATTAATAATCTTTTTACATGTGGATGGTAAATTTGTTACAACTGATGTATAAATATTGAAACATGGCTACCAACCATGGTCAATGATTTAAATTTTGGTTTACATTTTAGGCCATACACTTTTATAATTTTTAAGGAAATTTAACATGGCCTGTATTCATCATTGCATGAGCATGCAGAACACTTCCATTGCCCCTGAATATCCCCTCTTCAGTCTCTTCTGTTCATCTCCCTGCCTCCCTTGGGGCCCACGGAGACCACCAGGCTTCACTCCTTGAAGGACAAGATTCTTTGATACTTGCAAGAATGCTGAGGTCTGGACATATTAGTCTGTCCTCCCTATTAGGAGCCACCCATGCTCTCAAGAAAACCCACCCTCAATTTGAGAGCATGTTGGACCTTCCCAGAATAGGAGTCCAACTCCTTCCCACTCATTATGTGGGTCTCCCCCCAATGACACAGCACACTATGACAAAATGATTACTCATATATTCTCTAGAAGACTATCCCAGGTGTGTCCTGTCCCAAATGCCTCCCCCCATTCAACATCCTAAACCAGTAATGCTTCCTTGTCATATTGCCAAAAGAATTTTCTCAACATTGTAGTTTCACCTATGTACCCACCTATCCTCAGTTTTCACCTATTCCCTCCCCTAATCCTCCCAATTCCTTTGACCATCCAACCCTTACTTCCCAACCTTTCCCCCTGTCAAGCTTGCACTAACCAACCCAATAGTATTCTTATGCCCCTGTCAAATATCTTTACTGCACAACTACTCACCTCCACCTCATAATAGATTTTGCCATTTTGGGGCTTGGCTCACAATCTTCTTCTCCCTTCCTATTTCTTGTAAAACTATCTTCCAGACTCTAGCTCTCTGAGTCAGCTCAATTTGCTTAATTCATATCAGAGAGGTCATGCAATATTTGTTCTTCAATGCCTGGCTTGTTTCACTCAACATAAAGTCCTCAAGGTTCATCCATATTATCCCATGTGTTAGTACTGCATTCCTTCTTACAGCTGAGTAATATTCAATCGTAAGTATATACCACACTTTGTTTAGCCATTCTTCAGATGATGGGCATTTGGGTTGATTCTAACTTTTGGCAATCGTGAATAATGTGGCTCTGAACATTGGTGTACATATATCTGTTCATGTCCTTGCTTTCAGTTCTTCTGGGTATATACCCAGCAGTGGGATTGATGAGTCATATGGCAGATCTATATTTAGTTTTTTGAGGAACTGCCAAACTGTCCTTAAGAATGGCTGGACCATTCTACATTCTCACTAGCAGTGGATGAGGGCGCCCATTCCACCACATCCTCTCCAATACTTGTAGTCCTCTGTTTTTTCAATGGACACCAGTCTAATGGGTGTAAGATGGTATCTCATCCTAGTTTTGATTTGCATTTCCTTAATAGCTAGTGATGTTGACCATCTTTTCATGTGCGTTTTAGCCATTTATATTTCTTCTTTGGAGAAGTGTCTATTCAAATCTCTCGCCCATTTCTTAATGTTTATTTTCTCTTTTTATTTTCAAGATATAAGATTTCTTTATATATGCTGGAAATTAATCTTCTATTAGATTTATTGTTCCCAAATATTTTCTCCCATTGTGTAGGCTGTCTTTTCACTTTCTTGACAAACTCCTTTGAGGTGCAAAAGGTTTTAATTTTGAAGAGGTCCCATTTATCTATTTTTTTTTCATTGCTTGTGCTTTGACTGTGTGAAGTTCATGAAGTGATTTCCTGTTACAAGGCCCTGTAAATGCTTCTCTACATTATCTTCCAAAATCCTTATGGTCTTGGCCATTACATTTAGATCTTTGATCCATTTTCAGTTGATTTTTGTACAAGGTGTGAGATGGTGTTCCACTCTCATTCTTTTGGATATGAATATCCAGTTCTCCAAGCACCATTTGTTGAAGAGTCTTTTCTCTCCCAGTTGAGTGGGCATGGTGGCCTTGTCAAATACCAGATAACTGTATAGGTGAGGATCTATATCACAGCTCTCAATTAAGTTCCATTGTTCAGTATGTCTATCCTTGTGTTAATATCATGCAGTTTTGACCACTATAGCTTTATATAATGCTTTAAAGTCAGGTAGTGTGATTCCTGTGATTTTATTTTTCATTTTCAATATGTCTTTGACTATTCAGGACCTCTTGTACTTCCAAATAAATTTCATAGTTAGTTATTCTAATTCAGTTAGAAAGGCTGTGTTGATTTTTATTGGTATTGCATTAAATCTGTAGATTAATTTAGGTAAGATGGACCTCTTAATGATGCTTAGTCTTCCTATCCATGAACAGGGAATATTCTTCCATTTATTTACATCTTCTTTGATTTCCTTTAACAGTGCTGTGTAGTTTTCTGTGTATAAGTCATTTATACCTTTAGTTAAGTTTATTCCTAGGTATTTGATTTTTTTTATTTACTGTTGTAAATGGTCTTTTTTTCTTGATTTCCTCCTCAGATTCCTTGTGATTGGTGTACAGAAATGCTACTGATTTTTGAGAATTGATCTTATAGCCTGCTACTTTACTGAACTCATTTATAAGGTGCAGAAGCTTTGTTGTAGATTTCTCAGGGCTTTCTATGTATAGGAACTTTTTGTCTGCAAATAGGGAAATATATACTTCTTCCTGTTCAATTTGGATGCCTTTTATATCTTTTTCTTGCCTCAGTGCTTGAGCAAGTACTTCTAAGACAATATTAAATAGGAGTGGTGATATTGGGCATCCTTCTCTTGTTCCTGATCTTAGAAGGAAAGCTTTTATGTTTTCAGCATTGTATATGATATTAGCTCTGGGTTTTTAATATATGCCCTTTTTCATATTCAGAAAGTTTCTTTCTATTTTTATCTTCTGCAGTGTTTTTATCAGGATGGGGTGCTGTATTTTGTCTAATGCTTTTTCTGCATGTATAGAGATGACCATGTGATTTTTTTTTCTTTTGATCTGTTTATGTCATTATTATATTGATTGATTTTCTTATGTTGAACCATCCTTGCATACCCGGGATGAAACCCCATTGGTCATGGTGTATAATGCATTTGATGTGTTGTTGAATACGATTAGTAAGTGTTTTGTTGATGATTTTAGCATCTAGGTTCATCAGAGAGATTGGTCTGTAATTTTCCCTTCTTTTGGCATCTTTGTTTGGCTTTGGTATTAGGGCAATGTTGGCATCATAAAATGTGTTACACATTTTTCCTTCTACTTCTATTTTTTGGAAGAGATTAAGCACAATTGGTGTTAGTTCTTTCTGGAATATTTGGTAAAATTCACCTGTGAAGTTGTCTGGTCCTGGGCTCTTCTTAATTAGGAGGTTTTTAATAACTGATTCTACCTCTTTACTTATGATTGGTCTGTTGAATTCATTGATTTCTTCTTTTGTCAATGTAGGCTGCTTGTATGTTTTCAGGAATTTGTTTATTTCCTCTAAATTATCCTTCTTGTTGGCATGTAATTTTTCAAAGCATCCTCTTATGATACTCTATTTCTGTGGGGTCAGTGTCGATATCCCCTTCCTCATTTCTTATTTTATGAATTTGCATCTTCTCTCTCTCTTTTTTTTTCCCTTTGTTGGTCTAGCTAAGGGTTTGTCAATTTTATTGATCTTCTTGATTAACCAACTTTTGGTTTTGTTTATTTTTTCTAGTGCTTTCTCATTTTCTATTTCGTTTACTGCTGTCCTTATCTTTGTTATTTCCTTCTTTCTACTTCATTCCTGGTTGGTTTGTTGCTCTTTATCTAATTCCTCCAGGTGTGCAGTTAGGTCTTCGATTTTAGTTCTTTCTTCTTTTATGATATATGCATTTATGGCTATGAATTTCCCTCTCAGTACTGCTTTTGCTGCATCCCATAGGTTTTAATATGTTGTGTTGTCATTTTCATTCGTTTCAAGGCAGTTACTGATTTCTTTTGAAATTTCCTGCTTTTCCCACTGTTTGTCTAAGAGTGTGTTGTTTAACTTCCATATCTTTGTGCCTATTCTACTTCTCTGGCCCTTACTTATTTCCAGCTTCATTCCATTGTGTCAGAATAATTACTCTGTATAATTTCAATTTTTCTGAGTTCATTGAAAATTTTTGTGCCCTAGCATGTGGTCTATCTCAGGTAATGATCCATGTGCACTCAAGAAGAATGTATATACCACTGTATTTGGGTGATGTGTTCTGTGTATGTCTATGAAGCCCATATCCTCCAATGTATTATTCAGAGTCTTTGTTTCTTTATTGATTCTCTGTCAAGATGTTCTGCCTAATGATGATAATGATGTATTAAAATCCCCCACTACAATTGTAGAGACATC
>JAQZBX010107960.1:0-10586 GCA_029593785.1 Cabassous unicinctus
ACAGTAATTCCCTTCTTTGCCTGTTGATTCAGAGGCACAAGGAGCCCAAAGTGGCCAGGTGACAGCCTTAACCTCCAGTTCAATGGAACCATTGTGTTCCCTGGTGGAAGCACTCCTCCTTTTGGAGCTAAGACTTGTAGACCAGCAAAGTTTAAGGTTGCAGGGATGGGAAGAAAATTTTTTCCTAGTGAGTCACTAAGAGTAATAATGAGTCATGCCACTCCCATTTCCACCCCTTGATTCCTGGACCCATGAATCCTGGCTATGGAGAAAGCAGCACCATAGAGTGGATGCTGATTTAGAACATACACAGCCTCCTGGAGAGCATTGCTTGAGCCCTGCAAGGTATTGCCACCTACACAATGTAGTAATTGAGTCTTCAAAAGGCCATTCCACTGTTCTGTCAATCCAGCTTCTTCAGGATGATGGGGAACATGGTAAGACCAGTACCAGTGAATTCCATAAGCATGTGCCCATTCCAACTAATCATTTGCTGACAAGTGGGTTCTTTGATCAGAAGCAATGCTATGTGAAATACCATGGTGGTGAAAAGATATGTGATAAGTCCACAGATGGTACTTCTGGAAGAAGCATGGTGTGAAGGGATGGAAAACCCATATCTAGAGTATGCATCTATTCCAGTTAGATCAAATAGTTGCCCCTTCCATGATGGATGTAGTCCAATATAAACCTGTCACCAGATAGCAGGCTGATAACCTCAGGGAATTGTGCCATATTGGGGGCTGAATGTGGGTCTCTGCTGCTGGCAGATTGAGCACTCAGCACTGGCTGTAATCAAGTTGGCCCTGGTGAGGGGAAGCCCGTGTTGCTGAGCCCATGCATATCCACCATCCCTCCCACCATGGCCACTTTGTTCATGAGCCCATTGGGCAATGACAGGAGTGGCTGGTCAAAGAGGCTGAGTGCTAGCCACAAAGTGGGTCATCTTATCCACTTGATTATTAAGTTCTTCCTCTGTTGAAGTCACCCTCTGAGGAGCATTCACTTGAAACACAAATATATTCATGTTTTAGTCAACTCAGAAAGGTCTATCCACATACTTCTTCCCCAGACCACTTTGTCACCAATTTTCCAATCATATTCTTTCCAATTCCCTGATCATCCATCCAAACCATTGGCAATAGTCCATGAATCAGTGTACAAATGCACTTCCAGCCATTTCTCCTTCCAAGCAAAATGAACAGCTAGGTGCACTGGTCAAAGTTCTGCCCACTGGAATGATTTGTCCTTACCACTGTCCTTTAGAGGATCTCAGAAAGGGGCTGCAGTGCTGCAGCTGTCCACTTTTGGGTGATACCTGCATATCATACAGAACCATCTGTAAACCAAGCCTGAGTTTTCTCTTACTCAGTAAGAACTCCCCAAGAGGCATTGCTGAGAAAGAGAAGGTAATGGCAGGAGTGGTGGCCATGGGCATTTGGGCTACTTCTTCCTATAACTTACTTGTTACTTACTTGTGCCTTCAGGGCCCACTAGAGCCCTATCTCATATAATCCACTTCCATTTTATTATGGAGTGATTATGCTGTGCATGCTCAACTTTATGATGTGGTGGGTCAGACAATACCCAGCACATGACAGGCAACTCAGGTCTCATGGTAACTTGGTGGCCTATGGTTAAGCATTCAGGCTCTGCTAAGGCCCAGTAGCAGGCCAAAAGCTGTTTCTCAAAAGGATAGTAGTTATCTGCAGAAGATGGCAGGGCTTTGCACGAAAATCCTAAGGGTCTGTGTTGTGATTCTCTGATAGGAACCTCCAAAGGCTCCAGATGGCATCTCTATTTGCCAGTGACACTTCCAGCACAATTGGATCTGCTGGATCATATGGCCCAAGTGGCAGAGCAGCTTGCACCTGTTGCAGAGCCTCCTCTTGTTCTGGTCCCCACTCAAAACAAGCAGCTTGTTTGGTCATTCGTTAAATGGGCTGGAATAACACACCCAAATGAGGAATATGTCATCTATATTGTCCTTGACCCATGTTTGCAACTCAAACATGGAGCTTTTTAAAACATTTCTACATTCATCTGATTTCAAAACTTACTTTATTTTACAAAAGACTTGAAACATATATTTATAGACTACTTTAAAATTCTTAAAACACATTCCCATTCATTATCTCATTTATTATCCCTTTTGAGCCTCACAGCACTGTGGTAGGCAGGGCTGATTTTAGTTCAGCCAATTTACAGAAGAGGAAAATGTGTTGAATTAGGTTATGAGTGAGATGGTATGGGAAAGAAACTTAATGAGAAATGTTGAGTCTTAGATGCAGCCCTTTCCACTATGTCATGTATTTAACCACCTAAAACCTATACTGAAATGGTTGGAATTCCAGCAGCCTAAGAAATGGCAAGTGAATCCTCCAAATGGAAACTTGCAATGCTCTCCCCCTAGGATAGATGACCTGGTCAATGAGAATTCTATGTGACAAAAATACTCTGTTGTGGAATTGACTGTGTTGCCTTGAAAAGCACACAGCCCTTTAGCTTTCATTTATCTTCATCTCCCTGCCTAGGTAAAAACTATTGCTGATTTAATACCTTTAAACCCCTTTTAATTCTTAGATTGATTGGGACAGTGTTAAACTAGACTTGTCAAGCTCAGATTATGTATTAGGGCTCAAAGTGAACTCCGGGGAGTTCCCTGAATAGTTGATGCCAGCTGGAATATGACGGAATTCTGTAAAAATTGAATGGGCTATAAAACATTGCAGCTAGGCCACAGCAGCAGGGAAACAGGAAAACCTTAAAAAAAAAAAGGAGGAAGAAGAAGAAGAGAAATTGTTATGGATATATGGATATACAACCAAAAATTGCTACTTGCATTATGTGACTTGACTGAAAGATATCTCTATAGAGTCAGTGAAAACATTGTTCCAGCTCAACTTTTCTTTTAGTCAATCTTATGATTCTTATATATATTTTATACTCTAATATAAAAAATGAATGGACACTTTTTGTCAAAATTGGACATAGAATGAATATTCACCAATTTTAGTTCCCTAAAAAACTCATTTGTTTTGAAAACATATCTTCAAAATTATCATTTATTTTCACATGTCAATAGTAGAACATTTTGTATTTTGACTATAAAATACCTCTTTAAAACTCCCAATAGCATAAGGCATGGAGGGGAGGGAAAAAAACAAATGACATTTACTGAGCTTCTACTATATGCCAGTATCTTTATGCATACCTTGTTTTATTTAGTAACACACTTAAAAGAAAATCTTTTAATCTACATTTTAGAAGTGAGAAATTGGAGGGTCAGGGATATTTAGTAAGGCATCCAAGAGCTCTCAGCTATGAAGTGCCAGAACTAGGGTTCAAACTGGCTGTGTTTCAAACTGATACCTTATCTACTTAGCACAATATTCAGGCCATACTAGGTCATCAGGAAATAGTAATCAAATTGAAATTTATTTCAAAATAAAATTGCTTTCTTATAAAAACAATGGAAGAGAAACTAATTTGGAAAAAGAGTATCTCTGTAGGCAAGTTATAAAAAAGGGTTTAGCTTGTGAAATGTGTAAAAAATGTATTCTTTCAGCTTTCATTAAAAAAATACTTGACAGTGAAAGAAATCAAATGAAACTTACTAACCCTCAAAGATTACATGTTTACTTCTTCGACCAACAAAGACATAAAATGTAAGTTGAAAATAGGACATGGAAATGAGCGGAAGCTTTCCATCATCTTTCAAAGGAAAAGGGGCTGCCCTCCACTGATTGCGAAAGAATGACAACATCAATAACAACCCAAGTCATTCTCTTCAACCTCTTTTAAATGCTGGCATCTAACAGTCAATCATTATGGCAGCAAACTTGCACTTGTGGACAAATTGGTTTGTTCTTTTGAATGAAACATGTGGCAGCTTAGCCATTTGTAACTTTATAGCTTTGGTTTCTTCCTTTGTATTTCTAACCCTAATGGCATGATTAGAAACTATATTTTTTTTTGTTTCTGTCTGAAACAGTCCCTTGCTATGTCTTATCTTTTCCCATTAAATTTCATTTCTAAATGTTATTTGCATTCCAAAGAGAAAAAGTCTGTAGCATTGGATATGGTCTAAATATTTAGTTTGATCTGGCAGGAAATGAATATTTTCTGTTGTTGATGATAATGATTTTTTTAAAAAGCAGGCTCTGGAGTAAGACTCACTAGAGTTCTGTCATTTGCTAATGGTATGAGTTAGAGCAAATTACTTACCTTTAATGACTCAGCTTCTTCATCTATACATTAGAACTAGTAATAATGGTAGCCATGAGGCTCACAAAGAGGATTATTGTGAAGATTAAATAATGTGTTGCTTGCTATGTAGGTTTGAGTCTTTAGTGTGGACCCTAGAAAATTATGTTCTTCAGTTGAGCCTCGTGTGACCCTTTGGTTAGATTAGATCAGGTAAGGGCCACCTGATTAGATTGCTCCAGTGGGGCATAGCCCAGGAGGGCTCTTAATCCTCCTACTGGAGGAGTAATAAAAGCCACAGACACAAAGGAAAGCTGCGGTGACAGAGAGAAGATTCCAGAAGTTGAAATCAATGAATCCCAGAGAGCGAAAAGCCACAGACAGAGCAGCCCAAAGCAGACCTAGCAATGAGGACTGGAGGAGAGGGGAGAAACGAGTAGATACAGGCATGAGCCTGGAGCAGGAGGCAGAGACCGGCAGAGCCACCATTGTGCCTGGCCACATGGCAGGAGTCCAGGATTGCCAGCAGTCGATCTTTGGTGCTACAGCATCTCTGATGATGCCTTGATTTGGACATTTTAACCAGTGTCAGAACTGTAAGCTTTTAACCTAATAAATTCCCATTATAAAAGCTAGCCCATTTCTAGTATATTGCTCCCAGCAGCTTTTAGCCAACTAAAACACTTGCAAAGCATTTAATACAGTGTTTGTCAAATGATAAGCCCTCAATTAACATTAACTGTTTTTATTATCATTAGTTTTCAGCCAATATTCCATTAAAATAGTCAGAAAAATGTAGGAAAAAAGCTATGAACCTACCTTGAAAATCAATTACTGTGCCTCTGTGGGAAGACCAGCTTCTTGTCCTTTCTGTGTCCTATTCAATAATTCTCATATGTATGCATTTCTTGGGTTAATTCATCCACACTGAAATTGGCTCAAAAGAGTATAGAAGAATATTCACAATTTCAGTTCAGATGAAATTAAATTCAGAAGCATAAGTGATGACAAACACTGTAACTGTGCTAAGGATTCTGCATATCAGTATGGCCTCCAAGTTACATCAGAAAAGGAGCAATGAACTTACTCAAGGGCAATCAATATCTAGATCAGGATCAACTTCTCTTTTAGTTTACTAGGTTGCCAGAATGCAATATACCAGAAAAAGGTTGGCTTTTACAATGGGGGATTTATTAGGTTGCAAGCCAACAATTTCAAAGCTGAGAAAAATGTACAAATCCAGCCACCATCAGGTGAAGTTTTCTTCCCAAAGACGAGCTGCTGGTGATCCTTGGACTTCTCTGTCACATGGCAAGGCAAAATGGCAGTGTCTTCCAGTCTCTCCCTTCTTCTCCAGGTCTTGTTGCTTCAGCTTCCAGCTTTAGTGTCTTTCTCTCTTAGCTTCTGTGGCCTTCTGCATTCATACCATTTACAAAAGACTCAAGTAAGAGGGTTAAGACCCACCCAGGGTCACGCCTTACTGAAGTAACCTAATCAAGAGGCCTTAACTCAAGTAATCTAATCGAAAGGTTCCACCTACAATAAGTTCACACGCACAGGAATGGATTAGCTCTAAGGACATGATTTTTCTGGGATCCATAAAAGCCTAAAACTACCACAGATTTCTATATTTAAAAATGAGGGGGGAAATCCACATGGCATTATTCCTATGGAATAAAAATTATAAGGTTAAAGTACAAAGGAACATATTTAGAAAATGCAAGAAAAGGACAGAGTTCTGAAAAAGACTGGCTATGAAAATAAAAAAATAGCTTAATATTTTAAAAATCAGAAATGCATGCTCTTGAAGAGAATTGAAGGCATGGCCTTTATGAGACAGGACCAAGTAGGCAGAAGCAGTAGACTAGCAGAGATGAGCAAAGAGAGCCAGAAAATGAAAAATGCAGTGACGGTACTAAAAGGTTTAGCCTAGAGACTTCTCATTACCTCAGTAAAGCACTCCAGCAAACCAGGTGTTCCTGAAGCCTTCGATCTAACAGAAGTGTGGCTAGGACTAAGGCATTTCCTTAACATCTAGTGGGGTTTAATTGTAGAGTTTCATGGAAAGAAATAGAACTTCAGGAAAAATTTTTAAAATGCAGTATTTGGTGTGAGAAGGAGTATGGAAAGAGAAAAATATAAGACGAAGTAGTTGAAGAAGAATAAGGAAGGGAGTTAATAAAATACGGACAAGTGAGGTAGAAAGTGGGATGGGAGCAAAAGTTGTGGCGTGAAACAACTAGTCAAGGAAAGAGTAGAAATAAAGGAAATGATAGAGAAAAAGAGGAAAAGCAACAGGCTACCTCAGGAGCAGCACTTAGAGCATTACCAAATACCAAGAGAAAAACAATAGTAACAAAGAGACAGGAGAATTGCAAACATGCCAAAACCATGAACACATTCAAAGCACTGTTCCAAAGCATTTTTATAAAATCTTGATGTGTTTTATTCTGTAAGCTATTTTAGGGAAAGTTCTCTGTCGTGCATTGCCTTTTGTCCTCACATTAACTTGTGAGCAAATTGTGCCTCACAAATGTGTGTGCATCGTTTATTTCAATAAATATTGTTCATGTGTTTACCACCTTCTCTTTACTGTGCCAGTTGTTGTGGATATAAAGAAACATGTGCCAGGTTCCTGACATCAAAGGGTTACAACGTAGCCGAAGAGAAGACTATTGCAGACATCCAATCTTCTGCTCCCGAAGTAGAAGCAAAATGACCTGAAAATACAGAGAAGTGTTGAGGATGGACTAAAAGTTTTGCGTGGAGGAAAAGAAGACTTTTAAAATGCAAATTGAATTTTTATGCCTATTTGAATTCATTCACCGGAGCTACACTTTTCCATATTGATGTCAAATAGTCTTAAACTTCTACCGTTATCATGATCTTTAAGCGTTATTCTTTAAGATCTTCATATTTGGGGAGAAAATGGATTCTTCTTATCATTAGTCCATGACTTAGATTATTTCTGCATAACCATGACCTTTATGTATCGCGTACTTTTACAATAAGGAATTTCAGCAAGAGCTGACTTTTCTAAAGTCACAGAGCTGGTTTGGGACAGAGACAGTTTAACAATTAGGACTGTGGGCCCTACAAGCCGGAAATTTGGAAAGAAGAACATCGTAGTTTATTCTTACCATCAGTTTTAGTGGGGTATTACTTTTATTTTGCTCTGTCAAGATGAATCTCAAAATCCCATTGTAAGTGTAAATCTAGCCCTACCATCCTTCTTTCTATTTTCACCACTGAAAGGACTCATCTAAAATCTACAAGTCTGTCTGAGGGCTTTGATAAGAGCTGGAAATAAAAGTCAGGAGGTGAGATTATACAGTTTAAGCAATTATAGAGCCACTTCTTTTATCAATTCAACTTCTAGCAAATTCTATCATAGAACTCCAGCCCAAAAGAATGCAGAAAAAAAAAAAAATGAACTCGCTGCAGAGTCCTCTGACTCAGCATAGCTTTAGAACTCTTCTTCAGAATTTTGACTGCAGCTTTTCAGCAGCCTTGGCTAAATCACCAGATGGGTTTCAAGAATGTCATTACAAAGTCCTTATGTGAGTTGGCAAATAGATGTCAACAAAAGCTTTGTTCTTTATCTAGACCAGCCAGTGCTGAGGAGTACACAGCCTGATTTTCAGTGCTGCAATTCTTTTGTCTAAAAATATTTCCCCACTGAGTTTTATACTTTTACTGTCTCTGTTTTCAGGGGGTGGAAACACATGATATTTAAGCTTAGACCCAAAGAATAAATTTTTTAAAATCAGTACCAATTTCAAAACACACCCTATAAAACAGGCTAAATTAAAGAGGTTGGAGAATAATGCTTTGGGGGAGACAAGAAATTCTGAGTATGTAAAGCTTAGCATATATATATATTTTTCATTTTGTGTACTATCTCTCGTCCTATAATTGTTCCGTGAAAACAGATGGTGGTTCCTTCCTCTGAGAAAGGAAAAATCAACATGACCAGTTACTAGAACTGTTAGAAGATTCCATCATCTGGATTGCAACAGCTCGGAACCTGAAGCCGAGTTTTGCAGAAAGCAATGCACAAACACTTCCAAGAGAAAACCCTTTAAGTTATATTTGTATAGATGGGCAGGCCACCTGGCCCATCTGTTCGTGCTGGCAGTCTCCATGAGAATCAGAGATGGCTGCTGCTAAATGGAATGTTCCACACGGCCTCCATGATCACAGAGAGGGGAAGCACAAGTGGCTCACTCATGCTGCGGCCCATCCGTGTGAGAACACGGAAGCCACGGTGAAAAGCAAACATGGCAGATGTCCTCAACAGGGAAGAGCAAGCAGCATATTTGAGAACTATGCTTCTGGTCGTAATTTGTGAGGGGCTGGGATAAACAAATGCGGAGGGTTGAATGAGTTGGGAAGGGTGGTAGAAAGCAGGGAAGCACCATTTTTGAATAATATTAACATTTTCAAGATATTTAAGATATAATTAGTAATTTAGTAATTTAGTTGTAGCATTTATAGTGTGTCTGCCACTGCCTAAGATCAAAGAGAAATTCTGAATTCTACCTTGGTCAGGAGAAAAAGCTTTTCCTTTCATTTTCCCAAGAAAATGCCCATTCTCCCACCTTCTGTTTGAGGAGGGCTACTGGTGTTCAGATAGCAGCGTGGACTCCAGGAAACGGGGGCAAACGGTCCCACAAGGGAGGCTCTGATTGCTTTCTACTTTCCCCTGATCCTTCTGACAAAATATCCTTCTCTCAACCATCTTATCAAGGACTCAAATCATTCCAATCATACCATGGAGTCAACTCCACCCCCACTTTTTCAACCTCATTATTATCTATCCTCTGAGAGCAGACAAACTTACTTCACAACCACGTTTTCAAATCTTTCTTTCTAGCCCTGAAGCCAAACATTGCTTGAGTGTTTATTTCTACCTCTGGATGGGCATAAAAAGAAAAATAGCTCAGAAACCACCATTGGCATAGCAGAAAGTGAGAGAAATACATAGAAAGCACACATATTTGGACTCTAAAGAATAACCTACATTCTCAAATTCCTTATCACATGTTTTCCTCAGAATAATACACCCATATATATATTATTGGTCACCCTTTACAGATGAGAAAACTGAGGCCCAGAGAGGGTCTTATGAATCTACCTGAGTTTGCTCAGCTGAAAAGTAGCATTTGACCTTGTGTGCTCTGACCTTCACCTTCATGCTGCTACCACTTCCCCTGGCTGAGCATCTCATGTGTGAAGCTGTAAGATAATAAGAGCCCATGTTGATATTATAAAATATTTCCATTTTTGCTTGTTTCTTAAGGGCTCTAATAAGTTAAAAGTGAGTCATTAACATTGTGTATCAGATCCCGGGGGCAGAGACCAGATTCGTTCAGCTCGCCATTGTAATTGCCAGCACACAGTGCTAGCACCTAAACATTCAATAAATATTACTTATTAGAATGTGTAAGATATGCAGATACAGTTGCAATTCATGTGTTTCCTAATTTTTCTTCTCTGATGTGAACAAAATTAAGTATTTGCTCCTTAGCTTTAGGATATAGAGTGATACAGATTAATGTATTCAGTCATACATACATAGGTATTTCAGTGTTTCTTAAGTTATGTAGTATATTAGCTACTAGTGGTCTCACTTCTGTAAGTAACCCATTGAAAAATGGTGGGAGTATGTATTGAATGACTATCTCATTATTCAACTGTTTATATATATGCACAACCTACTTTTCTTTGCACAGCAAGCGGAGAAAAAGAATCCATGGGTTCTCCTTTCCCCTTCTCTCTCTCTATGTTGTCAATACCTTTGTGTATTTTAAATTCTATAATAACAAAATTTTATAAAAGCTTTCACTGATGGAGAAGCAGTAGAAGACTCTATAAAATTGTTGGCTACTATTATTGAAGAGAGAGGCAAATCTTGCCAGAACAAAATTTTTAATGAGCCCAAGAAAGGTCTGGTTTAGGGAAATATGCCAATCAGGGTCTATCCGGTAAAAAAAAAAATTAAAATGTTTCAATTCAAAGCATCTTATAATACTCAGAATACTCTCTTTTTGTTGTTGTTGTTTTGTTTTATTTTGAAGGGGAAATATAGCTGGCTCAAAACCCAGTTTTCTTCCAAGCACCTTCTCTTAATTTTATTATCCTTATTTGATCTGCCAAGAACAATAGTGATTTCATATGTATATTACTAATTGACTTTCAAAGTGTGTTATTATTTCAGACAAGTTCCAAAGGCAGAGATGGAATAGTGTTGCTGAGAGAAAATGACAACATTCTAGATCATTGTCATTTTATATACATTGTGGAGTGTGGATGCTATAGACGTCATGATATATCATGTTCACATACACATTTCCAAGATGTGTGCATTGTGAGTAGGA
>JAQZBX010107961.1:0-10599 GCA_029593785.1 Cabassous unicinctus
CTTAAGTGTTTCATGTATTTTGACCTCATATTGAAGTACTTAACACTTTTCATTTTCCCCAGCTTTTGACCTCTATTCATCTGTGCATTAGAAAAGGGCTTATCTTTAAAGTTTGATGTTTACATTAAACAGTTAACATGTTTGTTTTTTAGTTAACATGTTTTTAATTAAACATTTGTTGAAGGTTAATGGTATTAAATTCTCTAAGGAAACCAACTGCAAAGATATATCTGTACATATTAATAGATATTTATAAGAACTGTCTAATGTGAATGTGGCTAGAGTAGGGGTACATTCAAATTTCTGAGGGCAGGTCACAAGCTTCCAACTCTCATGAAGGTTTTCAATGAATTCCATGGCAGATGCTAGTTAGCTGAAGTACAACTGGAAATGATCTCTTCTGACTGCTGTAATCATCACTTCTACTTTTATTTTATTTTTTTAATTTCTTTATTTTTTTAAAAAGATACTTAGATTACATAAATGTTACACAAAAATTATAGAGATTCCCATATGCCCCACCCCCCAAACCTCCCACAATCTCCCACATAAACATCCTTCATTAGTGTGGCACATAAATTGCAATTGTTAAACACAACCTGGGGCTTTGCCATTAAGCATGGACCATAGTTCACGTTGTAGACCACACTCTCTCCCACACAGTTCTGCATGTTATATGATGATAAAAATGGCCAATAACTATCATTTCAATGTCACTCAAGACAATACCCAAGTCCCGGAAAAGCCTGTTTATTTCAACTGCTTTTCCCTCTCCCTGCTGCCAGAGGCACCAGTGGTCACTGGCTCCACATCAATGTTGTAATTTCTTCCATTGCTTGAATCACAATATGTCTATAGTAGAATACCAGTAAGTCCACTCTAGCCCATAGCTCTTCCCCCCATCCTGAGGAGTCTGGGATGGTGATGTGCACTCCACCTCCAATTGAGAGAGGGCTTATATTTCATGGGGAAGATGGATGGGGTTATCCTGCCTTCAGCTGCAGACTCTCTCCAACCCTGGGATGGCCGATGTCCATCATCATCACCCCACCAGTTGTCCTGGGTGAGTCTAATGAGTTGTAGAGTTGGAGTTGCTGCTCCACAGAGGTTCCAGGCCTAGCTGGCACATGGACAGTCCCAAAACTTGACTCTCTGGATTTATACCTACAAACTCCAACATGAAGTATAGGTTTAAATAGAAGGGACAGATGAGCCATATGCAGGGAAGACATACCTGAGTCCAACTCTGTCACTCTCAGGATCACAAACTCCAACATAGTGTCCACTGGAAAGGCACCAAACTCCAGAGCTATCTGCCCTGACATAGGACCTGGGTGTCTCCAGAATCCCCAGGAACCCCACTATTTGGGGTGATATCCACTTTGGAATTCAATGTGATTCTACTGAGATGTGTGTAAGCATTACCTCTGGGATGACCTCCCGACTCATTTTGAAGTCTCTTGGCCATATAAACTCGTTTGTCTTTACCTTTTTCCCCTTTTACTCAAGGTCTTTTTCTAGTCACATTGCCAGTTGGTGCTTGGTAGCAATCCCTCGACGCCACTGAGACTCATCCCTGGGAGTCATGTACCACTCTGGGAGGAAGGTAATGCCTTCATATGCTGAGTTTGGCTTAGATAGAGGCATTTGAGCAACAAGGAGGCTTTCAGGAAGCAACCATTAGGCACCCCATAACAATAGGTTAAGTTTCAATTTTAAGAGCAAAGACTCATAAGGCTTGTCATCAAATTCAAGGGCCCATCAGGGGATTATCCTCCTTCATCAGTCACTGCACCTGCCCTTGGGGGACTGTTGCTGCTCCCTTAGTGAATGTGGCAGAGCTCTCCAGGATGGGAATTCAGTATTCTCTCATTTATTGTGTGATTCTCTACCCGCTGTGATGATGCCCTGTGAACATTTGAACATTTTTATAAACCTTATATTTATGCTTAGGTAAACTTCCTCCCATGCATCCCGCATCCCTGACACCCCACAGCTATGATCTTCCCCCTCCCTAGTTGTAACCCTTCTCTGATCCAAAGCTTCTTCAAGGATGAAGCCATTACACTAGCTGAATACATTTAATAGGAAAATGAAATAATAATGATAAGTTTAAATGTAAGAGATAAAATACATAACCTTTTTTAAAAAACTAAAAATAAATTAAAATTTAAAAAAATTGGGATATTGAAAAATGAAAAATATAATAAAAAATGTTTTTGGACTTTTTCCCTTTCATCACTACACTATCTGGTGTCCAGTCTGTACCTTGACACCTTCCCCTCTCATTCCCCAGTGTCTCCCTATTTTTCATTTTGTTTTCAAAGAAGTTTTCGATCAAAGCAATGTCACACACAGAATACAGGAGACTCTCATATACCCAACATTCCCCCCCCTTCCTCCCTCCTATATTAATACCTTTTTATATGTGCATGGTAGCATTTTTATAACTGATATACAAATAGTGAAACATAGCTACTAAGTATTGTCAATGGTTTACACTGTGGTTTACATTTTAGACCGTACAATTTTATAAATTTTCGTGGTATTTACCATGTCCTGTGTCCATCACTGTATGGTAATGAAGAACAATTCCACTGACCACTAAATACCCCATTTGTTTTATTCTATCCCTCCCACCCCTTCCCCCTTGGGCCCATGACAACCCCCTGGCTTGACTCATTGGATGACAAGATTCATAGTTACATGCAACAAGAGGTCTTGACACACTGGTTTATCCTCTCCTATTAGGAACTGCCCTTGCTCCTGAGAGACTCCTGCTGTCTATTTCTGAACAAATCAGGTGACATCAAAAATATCAACACCAAAATCAGTAAATTCCCAGGAATAATATAACAGACACAAGACACACCCTTAGAAAATATATATTAATTTTTGGAGAAAACAGAAATGAGTCATAAGTAATATTGGAATGTAAATTGCCTATGAATTAGATTAAAAATTGAAAAAAATAAATTTCCCTTAACTTGTTTCATTATTCAATATATTCCCCCATTAATTCTTAGCAGTTCATGTGTAAGTGCATGTCTGTGTGAGCATGTATGCACAACTTCTGTACAGGATGTATAAATTGATGCAAAAACTACTAATCACTCAAGAAAATTTAAAAATAACAATTTATGCATATTTGTTTTTTGATATATTAAAACATTGTTACACTTTAATCATCTAAAGTTGCAATACTGGTGCACATATAGAATTGAGGGCACTATACTTTTTTATTATAATAATAGTTAGTACAGAAACAATGCATTTAATATCCAATATCTACTTCCTATTTTTAACAGAGTCCTTTCAACTTCATCCCTGTTTCCTCACGGTCCTCCCAATATATCATTTTGCATCAAAATGATATGCAAAAAGAGAGTAAGGTGAAATATTGGATAGGCAATGATAAAACAGATTATGGAAAATCTCATGCAATATTTGCATTTACATCGCATTAGTCACCTGTAACTGAAGTAAATCCCCAAAAAGTTAGTAATTTAGCTTCATATATTGCTGCTCACCTCAAAATAGTAACACTCCATTTTAATGAGAACATTTCTGCCAGTGTCAGTTCTTAGGGACATGTATGCTTGAAGCCTTTTCCTGAAGAAGTGTCCTTATTAATAATGATAGTTTTGAAAGTAAAATTATTTAGTATTTAAGCAAAGAGAGCAATAAAATATACTAATGATGGAGTCCAGCTAAGACTCTTTAAATCTACCACTCTGGAAAAGATGTCTATATTACAATTATGTACATGCACAATAGCTCATGCTCAACCTAGTATGTGATTATGTACTTTATCATTTAAGAAGAAAAGAAGAAAAATAATGGAGATGAGCAAGTCAGAGATCATAAAATTCAAATTTCTGGCTGGCATAAATGTCAGAATTTATAGTTAAAGTTAGGTGATCTTAGGGAAATCACTTGCATTCCAGAAGTTCTACACACCTAAAATGGAAAACTTATTACCCATTAAATTTTCTAACATTTTGTTTAGGACATGCTTTTAATTCATAGAAACTATGAATTATGTTTAATTGTTCATATTTTTAAAATGAGTAGGCTAACTCTGTAGAAATGTGTAAATTGCCCAGTTTCAAACAGTGACAGATTTGTGATGGAATTCTTGCCAATTCAATAAACTTTTCACTAAATGGTTTAATGTAGTGGGAATATTTTTTTTATACAAATAAATTTTAAAAGGCTAAATAAATAGACATACAGGAATTTGCCTTTTCTTCTTACAAAATAAAGATAAAGGAATATACTATGTCTAGAATATGTGCTCACAAAAATTACCTTTTCTGTTTATTAATATATATATTTAATGGAGTTTTTATGACATAAATATTACAGTAAAAGTATAGGGAATTCCCATATGACCCAATCCCCTCCCCCTCTCACACTTTCCCATTAATATCTTTCATTACTGTGATACATTTGTTACAATTGATGAACACATAATGAAGCATTGCTACTAACTGTGAACCAAAGTTTACATTATAGTTTACTCTGTCCCACACAATTTTCTAGGTTATGACAAAATATATAATGGCTTGTATCTGTTATTGCAATGTCATGCAGGACAATTCCAATGTCCTGAAAATGCCCCTGTATTATACCTACTCTTCCGTCTCCCTCCCTCCATAACCTCTGCTGTCCACTGCCATTATATCAATGATAAAAGTTCTTACATTCCTAGAATAATATTGTCTAAAATAGAATAAAAATAATTCTACATTAGTCCATTGTTCATTCTGCAATCTTGAGGATTTTGGAATGGTGATGATCACTCTGTTTCTAAAAGTGAGAGGGAGCTTAGATCACATGGTGCAAATGGACAGAACTATCTTGCTTGCACTTGCAGGCACTCTCTGTTCCTTAGGATGTTCTTTGCCCATCATCATATCCTTTTTAGCTGTCCTGGTGAGTCCATTGATGTAGAGAGTAAATGTTGTAACTCTGTTGATATTCAGGGCTCAACTGACAGATGAATGAACCAAAGATTTAAGTCTCTGGGACTAAAGTTAACAAGTATAGTGCTAATTATGGGTTCAAGGGCTGAAGAGCCTTGTGTAGTGAAAGTATAAATGAGCCTAATTCTTTTACACTGGGAAGCATACATTCCAAAGTAAGACCCTTTGACAAGGTGCCAAATTCCTGAGCTTGTCTGCCCTGCTTATAGGGCCCTAGAGCCTCAAAATCCACACAGTTTGAAGCACTGGTTACTGTGAAAGTCAATGAGATCCTGCTGAGACATGCATAACCATAACCTCTGGATTGACCTCTTGACTCTCCTTGAAATCTATTAGCCATAAAAACTCATTTGTATTTAATATTTCCCCATTTAGGTCAAGGTCTTTTTTACAATGCTTTGCTAGTTGGTGCTTTGTAATAATCCCTGGGTGCCAGGAAGGCCCATCTCTGGAAGTCTTGTCCAATGCAGGGGGGAAGGTAGTACATTTATAGCCTGAGTTTGGCTTACAAAGAGGTCACATTTGAGCAACAAGGAGGCTTTCAGGTGGTAACTCTTAGGTGATATATAATACTAGGTGAGTTTCAATTTCACAAGAAAATGTTTGTAAGTACAATCATCAGTATCAAGGGCCTAACATAATGGTCTGTCTTCCTGCACTTGGCATGCCCCTAGTATCCAGGAGATTCTTGCTGCTCTATTAGAAAAGGTATTACAACCCCCCAGGGTAGAAATTCAAAATTCTTTCAGTTATGGTGTGGGTCAGAGATTGTTTACTTTTTGTGTAGTCCATAAGTTTATTGCAATATGGCACATATTTTGAATACAGAAAATTATCATATCATTAAAAATTCAATTATATGTCACTGTTTGAAAATTTTACACAATTCCAAGTTGTTCTATTTTGAAATTTATTTTTCAATTTAGGAGGCTTCTATGGAACTATCTTCAACTTTTAGTACTTTCTTCATCCATGTACAGTCTACTGCTCCCAAAGTCATTCTTCATTTCTTTGACAGAGCTTTTATTAATCACAATTCCTTAATTCTTTCTAAGAGTTTCCATCACTATTCTTACATTAATCACTTGTTCTCATATGTTGGCTATGTTTAAAATACTTATTTTTAAACTACCCTGTGATAATTACAATATTTACCTCATATCTGATTTTTATTCTGATGCTTGTTTGTTTTGGCAGAAAATTTTCCTTATATTTTAGTCTACCTTGAACTTTTTAACTGATTGCTGTGGTAGATTAAGACATGTGCAACAAAAAAATGTTATTAAACTTAATCTGAATTCTTGTAACTATGAACACATTTGTAAAATGTATCTTTGATTATGTTAAAGTAAGTCATGATGTGGTCACATTTGTAAATAGGATCTTTGAAGATCTTATTTAGGTGTGGCCAACTGAGCAAAGGTTTGTGTTGATCTATATTACTGGAGACCTTGTAGCAGAAATTCAGCAGCATTCATATTGCAGGCAGAAGGAGAGGATTTCCCATGTGACAGAAAGCAGAGACAAGCCAAGGAATCCCAAGTAGGGTGGCAAGCCAGCCCCAGATGCTGCAGAATCAAAGAAAAGGCATGATCTTGCTAAAACTTGATTAGGAATTTCTGGCCTCTAAAGTAGGATGTCAATAAATTTTTGATATTTATATATGCACTCTTTATGGTAATTTTTGTAGAAAGTCTCACAATATGACAGTTTTTGGTATCAGAATGAGGTGCTGCTTTTAGGTACCTAATATTTGAAGTGGCTGTGGACTTGGGTAATGTTTACAGGATGGAAGAATTTTGAGGTACTTGTTAGAAAAAGGTAGATTTCTTTGAAGAGACTCTCAGTGGAGATATGGTGATTAAAGTCATGTCTAATGAAGGCTGAGGAACAAAATTAAAGCTGTAAAGATGCCTTCTGTAACCTTATAGTATACATATATAATCTTAAAAGGAGGTTGGTTGAAATATGGACATTCAGGTGCTTTTCTTGAGGCCATAGGGGGAATGTGTTATTGGGGAAAATGGAGGGAAGTTGAGCCTTATTATAAAATGGCAGATAATTTTGCAAAGTTTCATTCTGCTTTCATGTGCAAGGCAGAACTTACAGTTGATGAACCTGGATATTTAACTGTGGATAATTTCAAGCCAAGTTTGAGGGAATCACCTGTTCTTTTCTTTGATTTATAGTCAAATAAGGGAAGAAAGGAATTAATTGAGGTCTGCACTATTAAGCAAAGAAGAAATCAGAAGTGATGGTTTGTAAAATTCTCTACCAAACCAGTTAACATTACCTTTTTTTTTTATTTTTATTTTTTATTTTTAAAGAAGCCTTAGATTATGGCCAGAGATAGCTCAACCTGGGGCCTTCACTGAGGTCCTGGGAGGAGAGAATGGGGAACCAAGTGTGGATTTGTCTAAACTGCTGTTATATAAGAAGATTATGTGTATGCTCCATGAATACAGTCAGCCATACTTTGGCAAATAACTTAGTTCAGACTGACGGCATTGCTCTGTGAAATGGTTACTGGGTAGTAGTGATAGGATTTTGTCTTCTCAGCTTGCTTCTCCCAGCATCGTACTCTCAATCTACAATAAGCAAAGGAAAAAAGTCTGGGATCCACAACTTCTCTGCCTTAGGGAAAAAATTAAGAGCAATATAATTTAATACAACTACTGAAATGAAACAGAAATGGGTAAAATATGAATATTTGGAAAACCTCATTATTGGACAAGGACATAAAATTAAAGTGACAAGCACAGATAAGTATACACTCATAAAACTGGTAGAATGTTTAAAATATGGAAGAACACATTGTTTAAGGTTGTGATATAAAGGGAACTCTTATACTAGAAGGTGTTTAATTAATGCAACCAATTTAGAAAACAGTTTTGACATATGTATTTAATTTGTATTTTAATTTAAAAAGTTGTGGGTTTAAAGAAAAATAATGCATAAAGCACAGAATTCCCATACACCACTTTTTAAGTAACCCCTTGCATTATTGTGGGTCACATGTTACAATTGATGATAGCACATTGTACTATTAGCTTTATTCATGGCTTAACTTAGGGTACACTGTGTAGTGTACTTAGCATGTATACATCTAATATGTCCCCTTTTAATCACATTCACAGCTATATTTCAGTGCTATTATGTTTGCAATCTTGTGTTATCATCACCATCATCCATTACCAAAAACATTTCCATCATTCCAAGTAGGAACACTATGTTTTAAGCCTTGAATTCCCATATCCTTTCCCCACCCTATCCCCTGCTAACTTATGCTCTAGGTTATAACTATAAGTTTGCTTGTACAAATTATTTCAAATCATTGAGATCATACAAAATGTGTCCCTTTGTGTCTGACATTTCTCTCAACATGATGTCTTCAATGTTGATCAATGTTGTCACATATATCAGGACTTCATTTCTTTTAACTGCTGAATAATATTCTTGTATGAATGTGGCAGGTTTTATTTATCCACTCATTGTTTGGCTGATACATGGGTTACTTCTATCATTTGGCATTTGTGAATAATGTCACTTGAAAAGGATATGGGTTAATTCACAATTGAAATCCTGCCCTGGACTTTTCTTAGTTTGAGGTTTTTTTTAATTGGTTCAATCTCTGTGTTTGATATAGAGTTTTTGAAGTTTTCTATTTCTACTTGCATAAGATAGGTGATGTTTATTTGTACAAATATTTCCATTTCATCTGGATATTCCAATCTGTTGGCATAACAATGTCAATGCTATCTTGTAATAATTTCTATTTTTATAAGGTCAGTAGTAATATCACCAAATCCATTTCTTTTTTGTTATTTGGATCTTTTACTTTATTTTTTTGTCAGATTAGCTAAGGATTTGTCATTTTTATTAATCCATTTCAAGGAATCAAATTTTGTTTTGATGAATCCCTGAATGGTTTTCTATACTCTATTTCATTTATCTCTGCTCTAATCTTCTTTCCTTCCCACTGCTGTCTTTGGGTTTACTTTGCTCATCTTTATCTAGTTCACCAAGATGTGAATTTTGTAATGAATGTTATATGTTTTTCATTTTCAATGTAGACATTCATGGCCATACATTTCCCTCTTGCACTGCATTTGCAGCATCTGCTAAGTTTTGGCATGCTGTACCTTCATTTTCACTCATCCCTATTTATTTTCTAATTTCCCTTGTAATTTCTTCCTTCACAATATGGTAGCTGAAGATATGCCATTTAATTTACTAAGGTTTGTAAATTTCCAGTTTTTTCAATCAGTGATTTCTATCTTTACTCCATGTGATCAAAGAGGTTACTTTGTACAATACCAATATTTTTAAATTATCAAGACTTCTCTTATACTCTAACAAAGGACCTATATTATGGAAAAATCCAAATACACTAGGAATAGAAGATAACTTTTTCAACATAATAAAGGGCATTTATGGAAAACCCACATGTAACAGTGTATTCTATGGTGAAAGAATTAAGCTTTTTATATCAGTCCCAGCTGTTCAGCTATCTTCAAGTTTAGCTCTAAACTCTCAGGCACATGGATCATCTGTCTCTTGGGCCTCAGCTGTTTGACCTCATCACATGGAAAGATAAAAAATGACATAGTTCTCTCTTCCTTTGTCTGAGTCCATATCTGCTTATATAAGATTCAGCAAGGATATGGAAACTCAACCTGCCTCCTGCTTCACTGACAGGGTCCACTATAAAGCCAAGAAGCAATCTTAACATGTAGTGTAATCAAAGGCCCTCAGCTAAATTTAATGCAATCAAAAGATGTCACACTCAATGGAATAGACTAGCTTACAAACATAATCTATCTCTTTTGGGGATTCATAAAATAATCTCAAACTTCCACACTACATAAAAGTAAACTGGGCAAATACAGGATACACAAACAATGACACCATATGAGTCAACAAGTAAGTAGATAAAAAAATCTATTACATACATAAAATGTAATATTGTTCAACAATAAGAAAGAAAACATGAGATATGTTATAAATTGGAAGAAACATGAAAACATTATGGTCATGAAATACGCATTACACATAAGGACAGAGATTATATGATATCTATATTAGGCATGTATAGAAAGAGATGCATAGATACAGAAAATGTTTAGATGTTACCATGGTTTAGGGACTGGGGAAAGAGTTAATGTACATTGGTTGGGTATGGATTGTGAGTAAAAGAAATTAATAAAAGAAAGACAGCACCTCCCCCAAAATAGCAAATACAATTCACATAATTTCAGATGACCATTATGTTTATGGATAAGGAGAGGGTTTTAATTAAGAAGGAATAATCAAAAGTGTGAGGTTTATCAATATTAGTACATTTTTATATTCAAACACTGGAGAAACAATTGAATTTTTTTTGGATTAAATAAGAGAATTGTGTACTGAAAAGATTTTATAAAATAATTATTTCATAATTTGTTATACTGACTTTTGTCTGTTTTATTTTTTGAAGTTGAACTAAAGTTCAAAAAGAGAAAATATAGTTTGCATAAAATAACAAGGGATAAATGTGTACAGTATACTGCCCTCTTTTACAGTACCTATCTGTTCCTGTATATTGCTCACTTTTTTTCACTAGAACTCTTAG
>JAQZBX010107962.1:0-10620 GCA_029593785.1 Cabassous unicinctus
AGTAGGAGTGGGGAGGATGCTAATGAAGTGCATATTGTGTTTCTTGGCTTCATATACAAGACAAGTTAAAATGGTGAATATCCTCTTTGATGAACTTAAAATCTCTCCTTGTTTATCAAACAGATCTCTTATTTATTAAAGCAGCTGCTACCACACCATGTCCTTTCAGCTTTTCTGCTCATCCCTAATCTTAGATTTCCTGCTGCTCCACCTCTTTCTTCTTCCACTTATAAAAAAGTTGATGGCTCTCCCAAGATCCTTGTTACTGGGATCTAAGAACCAGTTTAGGAGCCTTGTAATCTGAATTCAGCTCTGTGCAACTACCATAGTGAGAGGAGTGAAAACAAGTTCAGTGCTGTCCCAAGATGGTCTCTGCTGTCTGTCTAGTCATGCTGAAAATGGTCAATGGCCACTCCACTTTTTCATTGGGCATCAGTACGGACAAGTGCAAATAAAACAGGGATGCATGATCACACCTATGAAAATCAAACCACCCCTACCTGACATCAGAGACCCTGATTTCCAGAAATGGTGGAACATGCTTTTGGTTCTGTGAGTAATTAAGGATGGGTCAACCTAAACCTCAGAATGAGGGTGTGATGACTGGAACTCACAAATCTGATGGATAAAGGACAGTAAGGTTGTGTCTGCAGCACTTCCAGGATCCTCCACAAATTTACCATCAAAATAGATTTTGTACATTTTAGATATAATAGAAGTCTTTGAAAATGTTGATAGAATCTTTTTTAGATCACTGTTATAATCAAGAATGTGAGGCATTGTTTGAGGGAGAGATAACTGCATAAATTGAAATTTTGGATAAGCAAAAATTTCCTTAGACATTGACATATGAAGCAAAGACCATTAAAATTACCAATAAAATTATTTCATAAAAATGAAAATAAAGTTTGAGATTTGAAAGATGTTTTTAAGAAAAGAATTAGAAAGCTGCATATTGTCAGAAAATAATCAAAACTGATATAACTAATTGATAATTTGAAAAGTAATATGACAAAATTTTAATACACACTAACCAGTGTATAACAAAAGGGATTTCAGAAATAGACTCACAGAAAAATATCACCTGGTTTTTTACAAACTTGTAAGGAACTTCAGTTGAAAGTGTATATTATGTTTGTAAAATGTTGCTGTAGAAATTGGACTTTCCAATGGTAAAATAAAATTGAAACAGGGGCTTAGGTTACACTTGATTACTTATACAATAACAACTCATAAAATATAATGGAACTAAATATGAAGTATAAACAATAAATAGCTAGATGAATATATTAAAAATATCCACTGTGTTATTAGTATTGCTGAGTTCTTAGATACAATATAAAATCACAATCTATGACTATTGACTTCTAGGTAAGTTGGTGGAGTAGGGAGCTCCAGGTCTCAGTTCTTTCACTGAAATGGTGAACAGGCAAAACTGAGACAATGGGTGTGTGGCTCTGGAGGAGAAGAACACTGTACAGTATCAAGGGGAGAGCATGAAGAAGGGTCAGATAAACTATGGTGGTAAACAATGAGTTGCTCTTTCATATAGCAACTGCCAGCAACCATCACCAACTCCCACAGTGGGCCACCTTTGGGTCCTATCCTTGGTTACCTCACTCTACACAGAAAGGGAAATAAAACATTCTCTTCCCAAAGAGTGGTGGGCAGGGGTGATCATGGATCATGTCATGTGATTAGCAAATACTGATCACTGGGTCCTGCTTCTGAGCTACTCTTAAAACCCTCCACAAATAAAGGCAATGTCAGCCATTGTTTCAACGTTGTTCTGGCCAGGGTTGAAAGCAGTGGAGATTTAAAGCTGCAGTTCTTACATAGGGCTGCAGGGAACAGTTGGCTGAAGGGCTACATGTGCTGAAAAGCCCAGGCAAGAATAGTTTGGAGAAGCCACCAAAGAGGCAATTTGTGAACTTCCTTGTGTCCTGGAGCAGGTCTGAGTCCACTTTTGTGACTCCCTGACCCTGATTTTCTGGGAAATACTGACATGGGGAAGTTCTCTTTGGGGTGACCCATCTCACCATATTTGCCCTTCAGTAAAATCTTCTAAAGACAACAAAAGGAGTGCAAAAACTGTAAAAGAAAACAAAAAAGAAACAGATTAGATCAAGATTCTAGCTATTAGAATTAGATCAAGAATTAGATCGAAACAAAAAGAAACAGATTAGATCAAGATTCTAAGCTATTCTAAAAGTTTATAATCAGTTGAATCAAGCTTCGAAGAAGAGCCTTAAGACAAAGCCAATCAACAATAAAACCCTAGTCCAGAGGGAGAGACTGACCTTCAGAGTAAATGCACCAATATAATCAGACACGTAGACATCAGCAAAAACTTAGAAGCTATAGTAAGTAACATGTGTTTATGTCCCAGTAGTGGGAACAAATTAAAACTTCAGAGGATACACAGAATTTGGAACAACTAATCAAAGATTTTCTAAGAAATTTCCTAAATCAATTCAAGAAGATAAAAGATAATATGGCTAAAGAGAAAGAATATGAAGAAGTCTATGTGCAACCATGAAGAAGAATTTGATTTTATGGGGATGAAAGGCAAAAGAGTAGAGATACATTAGAGGCATAAAACAGCAGATTTGAACATGCAAAAGAAAGAATCAGTGAACTAGGGACAGGATGATCAAAATCTTACAGACAGAAGAACAGATAAAGAAAATAATGGCAAAGATTGAGCGTGAGTCTTGGGTGTTTGAATGACAGCATGAAGTGCACAAACATAGGCATAATGGGTGTCTATGAAAGAGAAGAAAAGGGAAAAGGGCAGAAATAATATTTGAGGGAATAATGGCCAGAAATTTTCCAACTGCAGGAATCCATCCTGTGAAGTCTTGCAAAGCTCTGTCCAGCAGAGTCTGTGGTAGCACATGTGAAATTACTCTGAACACAGTGGTTGAGAGAGGTGAGGAGGAGAACAGCTAAAGGAGCTAGCCTCTTGAGCTGAACCCCAGGATGATTTTCATTCAGAATTTTTTTCATAGTAAAGGTCAGGGTGTCCATGAGAATGGGCAGGTAGGCAGTGTGTATGTGAGGGGTTGTTGAAACTTCACAAGCAATCCAAGCAGAAAGATAATAGAGACATATAGTGGCTTACATCAAAGATACAGTGGATGTGAAGGTTTTGGTTAACTAATTAGCTGAACAGACCAAGAATGTTTCTGTTTAAGGTAGGAACTGATAGTGCTGACTTCCCTGCATAGGCAAGGTTGCAGTCCTCTAAACTATTTCTTAGAAGTAAATATCAGAAGAATCCCACACCCTACTCTTATGAAAGACATAAATATACATATCCAAGAAGTATATTCTAAACAGAACACATCCTAATAGAACTATTTGGATACAGATACTAATTAGAATGTCAAATTACAAAGATAAAGAGGGAATTCTGAAAGCAGCAAGTGATTCATCACATAAAAGGGCTTCACAGCAAGATAAGTGACAACTTCTCATCAGAAATCATGGAGGCAGGAGGACAATAGCATGACTTTTTTAAGGTACAGAAAAAGAAAAAAACATTAGGCTAAAATTTTTAAACACAGAAAACTGTCCCTCAAAAATGAGGGAGAATTTAAAATATCAATGGTTAACAGAAACTGAGAGAGTTCATCAAAAAAACCAGCCCTTCAAGAAATACTAAAGGCAGTTCTGCAGGCTGGAAGGAAAAGACAAGTGAGATTGGCTTGGAGTACTGTGAAGAAAAGAAGTTTATCACTAAGGGCAACTAAAAGGTAAAAAGGAGGCAAAAAGAGGTAAGACATATAGAGACCAAAGGATAAAATGGTTAAACTAAATACTGCCTTTACAGTAATAAAGTTGTAAATGGATTAAACTCCCAAATGAAAAGTCACAGATTGGCAGAATGGATACAAAAACATGAATCAATTGTATGCAGTTCACAAAAGACACAAATAATTTGAAAGTGAATGGTTGGAAAAAGATATCAATGCAAAGTGTAAACATGAAAGTCCTGGGGTACCTATCCTAATATCAAACTAAATAGAGTTTAAATTAAAAGTGATGAAAGAGTCAAAGAAGGGCACTATGTATTAATAAAAGGGGCAATCCACCAGGATTGATGGACCTCAATTCCATTGAGGACCAAGAACCACTGGCCACAGATAGACCCTGGGGTGCTGCAGTAAATTATACTTGGATCTAGAAGCATGTGGATGGTTCAGGGATAGGACATCACACCTAAGAATGACCCATCTGTGTCTCATTTCTCAATCCAAAAGAGGGGAAAGGAAAAGTAAGGTATGCATTATATACTAAAGGATAAGAACCATTCTGGTCCAGCTTGAAAGTGTCTGAATCCCTAAGAGCTTCACTTGCTAGAGGTATCATGGATGAAAACATGATTCCCCTCTCTAAGTACAGAGCCATGTTTCTTTATTAGTGGTGACCTCACTACATCTCCCTCCCTACACCAGGTATTTCTTGACCTGCATTCTTAATGCAGGGCATGATACTATTCAATGGTGAAGGCAGAGTGTCAGCTGGTACATCTCCTTAACAGGCCTTATATCTATGGTTAGTATTCTTTACTCAGCACTTCACAGCTAAGGAGCTATTCTCATGGTGAACTTCTGAGCTAACATGCCCTCCAGGAGTCAACCTACCAGTCCTGCATCCTCTCACAGTGCTCAGTACCTACTCCTCCCTAAGCAGTGTTGTGCTCCATCCTCTCCACCATCAGCAAAAATTATCTGTGAATACTTAAACAATATCCATGATAAAAAGTCATCATATATCCTTCAAGATTTTACTCAGATTCTGGTCCAATTCCTCCAAAGAAATTGTGCTTTCCTGTCCCAAGCTACAGAAGGACTTAGTATAGTTCATTACCTCATGCTTCTCAAAGTGTCAACAAATATTTATCCTTAAGCCCCATCAAATCTTTTCTGAGTTCCTGGCTTACTGCATGCAGCTATGCCACTTCCACATGTTCATTCTACATCAACACCTTCTTCCCAGCCTTCCATTACTGTGGGATGACTAATCACCTGGCTCCAGGTATTGGCCTTAGTTCCCAAAGCCTGCCATTAAAACTAGAGCCTTCAGTGTCTATATCTAGTACTGTTTACTCTCATTAATGCTTCTGACTTCTGGCACTGCTAGTGATATCTGTCCTGTATCTTTATTAATTATTAAATCCAATTCATTACTATTAATGAATGGCTTGCAATATGCTGCATTCAAGGTCAGATCATAATATGATAAGATAGAAGGGATTTTTGTAGGTAAATGGAGCTAAATCAGTCAATGCACAGCTGAGGACATTAAAACTTTGGATGGTTGACCTGTCCAATTCACACATATGTGATATATCAGGGGCAGGGGCAGTTGTTCACATGTTCCCTGCACATTCACAGTGTTCAAAGATGAAGGAAGACACGTTCCTTCTGGCTCCTGATAGGGATTATTACTGCAAATAACTGTGGTGCTACTAACATCTGACATCCTACTATGAATTTATATTAATGTAATTAGTGCATAGTGACAACAAAATTGTGAAACAGGAGCTCAAAATACCCACCCCACCACAGATACTGAAAAAGAAGCAGAAATTGTCAGAACCAAATTTGACAGCTATTTTAAGCACACAGGCACATTCACATCTATAATTAAATAATATATACATATATATAATCCCTAGGAGTAGCAGTACAGTGAACATAATCTCAAGACAATTCTTTATATTTTGTCACACCTGGCTTCCTGACCTGCTTAGTCAACAGATTTCCTGCCTGGAAGTAGAGGAACCTGGGCTTGGTGAGCAGCCAACTCAGGGAGAGAATTGAACCATCTGAGGTTTCAGGCATTCTCCTCCTACCAGGATGCCCATAAGACAATGAATATCCCTCATCACCTTTCATTTTACATACAGTTACCCTCCAAATGCAAATGGCCACATGGGCAAACACATGAAACCACAGCACATGTTTGCTTAAATTCAGGTTCCACTTAAGTCTGGATAATAATTCCTGGGCAACATGGATTCATCCACAAGAACATGAAACCCTGGTAGTTCTTTCTCTTTCTGGTGGCAGCTTCCAGTTGTGACTGTCTGAGGGATTCAGACAAGAAGGTAATGGGGATGCTGCCTCTCAGCACACAACTCACTGTGGTTCTCCTTGTCCTCAATTGTTCTGTCCCAGGTGCAGCTGCAGGAGTTGGAACCTGGCTGGGTGAAGCTCTCACAGACCCTGTCCATCACCTGCACTGTCTCTGGATTCTCTTTAACAGACTATTAGGGAAGCAGGTGTGGCTCAATCGATAGAGCTCCTGTTTACCATATGGGAGGCCCCAGGTTCGCTTCCCGGGGCCTCCTTGTGAGGGCAGGCTGGCCTGCGTGGCATGGTGGGCTGATGCAACAAGACCTCACAGCAAGGGGGAGATAAGCAGACACAGAGAAAACACACAGCAAATGGACACAACAAACACAAGCATCAAGGGGGGGATAAATAAATAAATAAATCTTTAAAAAAAAAAACACCAAAAACAGACTATTAGGTGAGCTGCATCTGCCATTATTCAGGAAAGTGGCTGGAGAGGATTGGTGATATGAATACTGGTGGAAGCACATATTACAACCCAACTTTTCAGTCCCAACTCAGCATCACCAAGGATATCTCCAAGAATGAAGTTTATTTTAAACTGAGCAGTCTGAGGTTCACAGACATGGCCATATATTACTGTGCAAGACACACTGTAAGAGGAAGTCATTGTGAGCCATGCACAAACCTTCCCTGCAGGGCAGAGGGGTATTGGTTGCAGGGGCCACTCACAACCACCAGAGGGCACTTGGGTACCAAGCCCAGTGGCATGTGCAGAGAGAGGCTGAGAAGGTGTCACATGGCATTGCCTAGGGTGCCCTCTTCTTGCTTCATAACATTTACCCTCCTGAAAACAGTCATAGCATCTTTTCTAAGGGTGTTATTATGTATTCAAGATTCAAACTCAGAGGAGGTTTTGACTGTTATTCCCTGTGTCTGTATATTCAAATATACAGGCATATACATTATATACAAATATATCTAAATTGTGGGATTTTGTACCCTTCTTATGAATTTGCTTGAAAGTGTGAACAAAACTCACATTTGTCATTTCTTTGAAGTTATTTCTCTCAAATAACACCACTTTTCTGAGAACACCAACACCAAATAGTGCTCACCACTATAATACATAGACCCTTGTATTCAGGAGGATGGAGGAGGAAGAAGGAAAATCGGGCACCGACATAGGGGCATGACTTACGTGCCTCACTTTGTTCTCTTCATCTCATGTGTCATCAAGGACTTGTCTGTGCACTAATTTAATGCCCTTATACATTATGATTCTATGCAAAAACTTTCAATTAATGACATCCTTGTATCACACACACACAAATATACACACACACATACCCAGGTAGGTTTTCAAATATACATATTAATAGATAAAAAGAATCACAAGATTAGGCATTTGTTTTAATATTTCATGCACATATCATTTCCAGGAAAAAGTTACATCACCTACATGGTAAAGAAAGCAACCCTTGGGAAAGTTTTCCTTCAGATAAAACAACAACAACAAAAAGATAACTCCAGTGAACACTTTCAATGAATCAGTCTAAACAGAGTGAATTTTTGATACCACATTTGGTATGTATTTCAACTCTTTGAAAAGTGTTGCATATTGATGTTTGCATATTAGGAAATTTCTGAAATAGTTTTAGAAACTATTAGAAAAATAACACAGCTCATAAGCCTAGTGTCAACAATTGGGCATCTCTTGGTTTCCTTTACCCCAATGGTCATTTTCCCACCTATACTGTATTAGTCAGCCAAAAAGGTGCTGATGCAAAATACCAGAAATATGTTGGTTTTTATAAAGGGTATTTATTTGGGGTATAAGCTTACAGTTACTAGGCCATAAAGCAAAAGTTTCTTCCATCACCAAAGTTTGTTGCCATGTGTTGGAGCAAGACAGCTGCCAATGTTTGCCAGGGTTCAGGCTTCTTGGGCTCCCCTCTTCCTGAGATTCTGCTTCTCTCTGGGCCCAGCTCCTCTGTTTCCTCCACAAGGTCAGTGGTAGATTATGAGGCTTTCCAGGCTTTGCCTCTCTCTACAAGGCCAGCCATGAACTGTCAGGCGAACCACTCATCTCTTTTCCTGGGGCCTTCTTTCCTTCCTCATGACCAAGCTCCTCTGTGTGCTTACTTCCCCAGGCTCCAACATTAAAACTCTATATCAGAACTCCAACATCAAAAACTCCAACTCCTCTATTCTGCCATGTAGTTTTATCTCTGAATGTCCTACTGTCATGACCCAGTCAGAGCCCTAATTATAACTTAATCATGTCCAGAAGAGCAAACCAGTTTACAAACACAATCCAATATCTAGTTTTGGAATTCACAACTATATCAAACTTCCACATATACTACTGACCCTTCAATCATCTGTGTTGTTTATACTGAGCCAAAATAAGGATACTGCCTTGATCAGCTTAAGGCTAAGTTACAAAAAAGAAGCAGACTTCAGAAACTGGGTAATGGTTACAAGTGTGTTTTGTTTGCTATTGACAGGATTGATTTTACTTGTCTCTAGGTGTCCTGCTTGGTCAGAAGTAGAGCCAATGACTAAAGTCCTTGTAGACCTTGCCCCTCACTTGTGTTACTAATGAATTCTCCATCATAACCAGTCATTTTAAGTAGTAATGGATCTGCCAGTCCCAGTGATTTGGCTGTAGTGTATGGGTCACGTTTATTATAAAGGATCATCATGGAATAAATCTATGCCTTTATATCCAGGTTCACATCTCCATCACCTAGGCCAGGTCCAAGAATGAGGTATCTCTTAAACTGAGCTACATGAGTCAGAATATGGCAGTGCATTACTGTGTATGATATACAAGTGAGAGGAAGGTAATGTGACTCCAGACACAATCTTCCCATGCAGGGTGACAGGAGGACCTGGCAGCAGGGGATGTTCATAACCCACAAAGCAAAGGGCTCAGTTCCAGGAGCAGGTGCAGGGGATTTCTGGGATGGGGCTTCATGTAGGGGTCAGGATTTGCTTCTCCTCTCCCAGTTCTGATACCCCCAGGGCACTTTCTTGCTTTAGTCTTTATAGCCCTAGTTTCTCACATACTCATGATAGGCAAGGTAAGAGGAATTGGCATTCTCTGCTCCCAGATGCATTGTTTCTTCTTGGCAAACAGAACATTCTGTGGATTTTCATCATCCCTGTGATTGGTAATCATTTCCCAAGAAACACCAGAGCAGTTTACTTCTATCTGCTGAGCTAATTCTTTCTTCCTTCAGACAGGCCCTCTCTGACTATGTGGGAGGTTTCTTCTCTGAATCTGTGGTTTTTCTGCTTGGAAAGACTTTCCATGGCCCTCTACCATAGGGATTCTAGGGAGTTTTCCTGATTCTGAATATTAGATGTTAACTTCCATTGAATAACATTTTATATAGCCATGATACATTTATACTAATTAAGAAATTCATATTGGTATATTTATATTTACTAATCCACAAATATTCTAATTGAAACATTTTCACTAATATATTTAAGTTGTTTTATTAATGTCATATCTTTAGAGAAAAAAAATGAAATATTACATAGTTCCCATATATCACCTCCACATACAATCTTTGCTCATTATTAACATTTTGCATTATTGTGATGAATTTCTTGCAATTGGTGAAATGATATTATTATAATTATACCATTAAATATGGTCCAAAATTTACATTACAGCTTTTATATAGTTCTATGATTATTTTTTCATTTTTATTCTGGATATATATATATATATATATACATATATATATCCTGAAATTCTACAATTTTCCATTTTCAATGACTCAGTTCAATGGTGTTCATTATATTCTCAATATTTTGCCACCATCAACTCTATCCATTACCACAGTGTTTCCATCATCCCAAACAGAAACTCTATACCCAGTAAGTATTGTCTTCCCTTTTCCCATGCCCACATGATGCCTGGTTACCTGTATTCTAGTTTTTCACTTGGTGAATTTGGATGATGTTATTATTTTATATAACTGAGATCATACAATATTTTTCTTTGTCTTTGTCTCACCCATTTTACTGAACATGATGCCTGCAAGGTTCATCCACGTGTCAGCATATATTAGAACTTAATTCCTTTTTATAGTCTAATAATATTCCAATGTATGTTTTTTTAAATCACATTGTGATTTTCCATTCATCTGTTGCCAGAAACTTGGGTTATTTCCACTTTCAGCAATTGCGAATAAGGCCACTATGAACATCAGTATGCAAGTATCTGTTTGAATACCTCTTTTCAATTTTCTTAGGTAAATAACTAAAAACACATATTTTATGATACAATTTACATAATTCCTGGAAAGTGAAAACCAATCCAAAGTAACATAAAGAAGATCATTATTTGCCTGTAGACAGGAAGGGAGAATAGCAGAAATGGAACAAGAGAATACTTGTTAGCATGATAGATTTTCACATGGTCTTTATTTTGTTGCTGGTTGTATGGGTGTGTGCATGTGAAAGTAAATAAAGAATTGAACACTATAAATATATGAAGTTTGACATATAGCAA
>JAQZBX010107963.1:0-10597 GCA_029593785.1 Cabassous unicinctus
TTGACAAATTATTTTTCCTTGGTATATTTGATTTGAAAGTGCCTGGTGTTTTAGGAGACTTTGTCAAAGTGAATTTTTGCTAAAATCCAAAGTACACAGAAAAATTTAACAATAGGATAATATTTTGATAGTATTGTTCAATGGAATCTTGTGAAGTTGTTACAATAACTGTTAGTTTTCTTTTAATAGGTCCCAGAACCGCAAAGACAAATTACATTGAAAACAACTCCAGCTTCTGGTGAAAGAGGAATGTGAGTGTTACTTCTTTCACAGTCTTATCTACTATCTATTTTTCCTTTAAAGTTCCAGGGAAGAATGTGTGGTCTTTGGGGAAAAAAAACAGAAATCTATATTGTACAATAAAAATGTATACTAAAAGGACTTTTTGTCCCTGCAAAACTGCATTATGTCCAATGGCAACCCATTCCCCCCTTTGCTTCCATCATGCTGTCAGTCCATACTTTGTTGGGTAGAGCCTTGTGACAGAGAAACATCTCTCGTCTTTTAGTTTCTGATTGGCTAACATTAAAATAGGCTACCTATTTTCCCTGTAATGTCATACAGTAACAAATATAAGAGACTGGGATGAGACTTAGTTGGGTTAATTTATTCAATAGTTGAGTATATTCTGCATTGTCATAATGTATTACAGTTATTAAAAATCCTAAATGCACTCCATTGGAGCATTTCCTGCATAGTTTTTAATGCTTGAATTCAAACTTCTTGTTTAAGTTTTGAAATATTTAGTGAATTGAAAATATAAAACTTTACTATTTTTTTTAATTTAATTTTTTAAAAAGATACTTAGATTATATAAATGTTACATAAAAAACATAGGGGATTCCCATATGTCCTGCTCCTCACACCACCCACATTTACCCACGTTTACAACATCCTTCATTAGTGTGGTACATTCATTGCAATTGATGAACACATTTTGGAGCATTGCCACTAAGCGTGGATTATAGTTTACAATGTAGTTTACACTCTCTCCCACACATTCTGTAGGTTATGGCAAGATATATAATAGCATGTATCTGTCATTGCATTGTCATTCAGGACAATTCCCAAGTCCCAAAAATACCCCCGTATCACGCCTATTTTCCCTCTCCCTGACCTCAGAACCTCCAGTGGCCACTGCCTCCACATGAATGATATAAGTTCTTCTAATGCTGGAACCACAATAAGTCTATAGTAGAATACCACTAAGTCCATTCTAGTCCATAGTTCATTCCCCAGTCCTGACGATTCTGTGATGGTGATGCCCACTCCACCTCTAATTGAGAGGGCGCTTCAGTCCCATACCGCTGATGGATGGGACTCTCTTGCTTGCAGTTGCAGACTCTCGGTTCCTTGGTATGGTGGTTGTCCATCGTCACCTCCTTGTTGGTTGTCTTGGGTGAGTCCAATGAATTGGAGAGTAAGTGTTGCAACTCCATTGAAGCTCAGTGCCCAGCTAGCACATAGACAGTCCAAAGATTTAAGTCTCTTGGATGTACACTTACCAAATCCAGCACCAACTATAGGTTCAAATAGAAGGGACTGAAGAGCCATGTGTAGGGAAACCACAACTGTGACCAATTCTCTCACACTGGGGAGCACAAACCCTAAAGTTGGGCTCACTGGCAAGGCACCAAATTCATGAGCTATCTGCCCTGACCATAGTGCCTGGGTGTCTCCAGAGCCTTCAGGAGTCCCACTGTTTGGGTTAGTGTCTAATTTGGCAGTCAGTGAGATCCAGCTGAGACGTGCATAAACATAACCTCTGGGATGACCTCCCGACTCATTTTGAAATCTCTTAGCCATATAAACTCATCTCTCTTTACCTTTTCCCCCCTTTTGGTCAAGGTCTTTTTCTAGTTGCATTGCTGGTTGGTGCTTGGTAGTAATCCTTTGGTGCCAGGGGGACTCATCCCTGGGAGTCATGTCCCACACTGGGGGGAAGTTATTGCATTTATAGCTTAGAGAGAGGCCACATTTGAGCAACAAGGAGGCTCTCAGGAGGTAACTCTTAGGCACACTATAATACTAGGCTAAGTTTCAATTTCAAGAGTAAAGGTTCATAAGCACAGTCATCAATATCAAGGGCCCATCAGTGGACCATCCTCCTTCACTAGCCATTGCCTCTGTACTTGGGGGGGTCTTGCTGTTCCATCAGAGAATGTGGCAGAGCTCCCCAGGATAGGAATTCAATATTCTTTCAGTTATTATGTGAATCTCCACCCACCGTGACAATGCCCCATGAACATTGAACACATTTATATGCCCAGGTGAACCTCCTCTCATGTATCCCCCATCTCTGACACCCCACACAAGTGGTCCTCCCTGCCACAGTTGTAACCCTTCTGTGATCCAAAACTTCTTCAAAAGTGAAGCCAATAAAATAGCCAAATACATTTAATAAGAAAATGAAATATTAATGATAATTTTAAAAATAAGAAATGAAATACAATTTTTTTAAAATTTGAGATAATAAAAAATCATGAAAAATTATTTAAAAAATTTTTTTTACATTTTGCCTTTCATCACTGTAAGATCTGTTGTCCTGTCTGTACAGTGACATTTTCTTCCTTTTATTCCCCCAATGTCTTACTTTTTTCATTTAGTCTTCAAAGAAGTTTGAGGTCACAGCAAAGTCATACAGAATATAGGGGATTCCCATATGTCCAACATCCTCCCCCTTTTCCTCCTTTCCCTATTAATAACATTTTATATGTGGATGGCACATTTGTTACAACTGATGTACAAATATTGAAACATAGCTACCAACCATGGTCAGTGGTTTATGTTATGGTTTACATTTTGGACCATACACTTTTATAAATTTTGATGAAACTTAACATAGCCTGTATCCATCATTGCAAGTTCATGTAGAACACTTCCATTGCCCTCAAAATGCCCCCTGTTCCATCTATTCTGTTCCTCCCTCCCTCTCCCCTCAGGACCCATGACAGCCACCAGGCTTCACTCTTTGCAGGACTGGATTCATAGTTACTTGCAACAACACTGAGGGCTTGACACACTGGTCTCTCCTCCCCTATTGGGCACCGCCCATGCTCTCTAGAGAATCCCACCCCTCTATTTGAGAACGTAGCGGGCCTTACTCATTGTCTCTTTAAAAATATTTTTTAAAATCTGCTGAACTTATACCCAAACCAGTGTTAGGAAAAACAAAATCAATAAGGTCTGAACCCATATTAAAGTCATACTTATTGAACACCCACTTAGAAAAACATACATGTTTTGCTTTTGGTTAACTTCATGTACTGTATAAGGAATATTTGTAGTAAATGAATCATAATACTTACATTTGTCCCTTCTCTAAGTGCCAGCACATCTGACCCACCAACAGCCAATATCAAGCCAACTCCAGTTGTGTCTACTCCAAGTAAAGTAACAGCTGCAGCTATGGCTGGGAATAAGTCAACACCCAGAGCTAGTATCCGCCCTATGGTCACGCCTGCAACTGTTACAAATCCTACTACTACACCAACAGCTACCGTGATGCCCACTACACAAGTGGAATCACAAGAAGGTAATAAGTTAAAAGAAAAATATTTTACTGACTGCTTATTTAGATTTGTTATGGGAAGGTGAGAGTAACTTCAAGGACAAATGAAACTCCCATTTAAATTAAAGTCAGACATTATAGTAAAAGTGTGATTAATAATTTGAAGTGTGTGCCTCACAGGATGCTTATTAATACAGCAAATTATTCCCCACCCCTTTGTGTTTTGTTTTGTTTTCAAGATGAAAGGGGAAATTCACACCTATAAGTGTATGGCATGTTTTTCTAGGACCATATTTTTCCTTTTTAATGGCTAGGAAAGATGATATGAAATATACTTTGAAAGACATGCTAAGTTACTGTTTGGCTCAACTCAGACATCACTTTTTCACTAAAACTGCCTGACCCTCTAATTGGTTACCGCATGTTTGTTACCAGTATAGCTTGTTACTACTTCATATCTTACTTAGTTGTAGACATGCATTTACTCCAGTAGAGTGAATTCCTCAGGGCAAGGATCATGTCTTTCACTGTTAAATCCCTTTACCTAGCCCCAAAATAGCTGTTAGTAGAACTTTGCTAAATGAATTAATGTATTTCCTAAGATGTTATATATGTGCATGCTATGAAAGTACAGGATATTTTATTTCAGCTACACTTATTAAAAAGATTATTGGATATAGTATCAGTTAAACTTGTCATAATATTCTTGTACTATCAATTAAAAACAAGATACTTAATACAAACTTATAATTTGACTTTGAGCTTCTTGATTTATTTTCATTGGTTATCCTTTTAATGGGATAATAAATACAAAACAGTTTCAGATATTTGTTTAATTCAGCCAACAATTTATCACAGCCTACCATACCAAAATGCATGCTGCATCATCTTTGCTCAAAGTGTTTTTTCTAGTGAGTGGTAGGAGATATGCACTCAAATTACTATGGAAAATGTGACATATACCACAGAATAGGGAAGGATAATGCCAATTTTGGGTAAGAGTAGACTTACTATTGTCATGTGTATTTTCAGGTAAAAAAAAAATAATAACTTTGATTTATTTTTAAAGCTCTTAAAATGAAGTCATTTTAATGTTTTATTATAACATTATAATTATTTTTCAGCCATGCAGTCAGAAGGGCCGGTGGAACACGTTCCAGTTTTTGGAAGTACAAGTGGATCTGTTCGTTCTACTAGTCCTAATGTCCAGCCTTCCATCTCTCAACCTATTTTAACTGTTCAGCAGCAAACACAGGCTACTGCTTTTGTGCAACCTACTCAACAGAGTCATCCTCAGATTGAACCTGCAAATCAAGACCTAGCCCCAAACATAGTAGAGGTTGTTCAGAGTTCACCCATTGAGCGGCCTTCTACTTCCACAGCAGTATTTGGCACTGGTGAGGTTAATTTTACAATGAAGTTGGTGTAGAGCTGTGTATTATTAGTATAGTTTCTTGGACGTAATACGTAGCTTTACTCAAGTAAAGTTGATATGTACCTTTTTTCTACCAGGTATTTAAATGAATGTATTCCTAACATTTTATTTCATGTTTACTGCTGAATTCTATTTATGTTATTTGTTTTTGTCATTAAGATTTTGACTATTTGTAAAAGTGATAACAATCCAAACCATATGTAACTTAATAGAGGTCCTGAGTACTAAAAGACAGCTAAGACAAGACCATATATAAACATTTCAAATATAAACATAAAATATAATTTTTTTTTTATCCAAAGAGTCATGGATTTTAAAACTATAGAAAGCCCTATATAAACTTTGAATAGCAATTATTTATCAGTACTGTCACAGTGAGTCATATATATTACAAGATAAGTTGTCTTGTTTTATTGACCAAAGGTTAGGTAGATAGTGTAAGAATATTGCTTCAGAGCATAAGTTGCTTTTTGTTTACAGATAGAGTAGGAGGAACAAATTATGCTAATGGAAATTTATCTAGGACTTGGTTGATTGCTTTCTAATAATCTGTCCAATTAATTGTTTACTTTGTTCTTATTTTAGTTAAATGACCATATTGGCTAATTAAAAAAATATTTTTCAAATTTCTTTCTCTAAATTGAGTTCATTATCATGCTGTAACTCAAGGTTTAAATTATGTGATTTCAAAGTTTCAGCTACCCCAAGTTCTTCTTTGCCAAAGCGTACACGAGAAGAAGAAGAGGATAGCACCATTGAAGCATCAGACCAAGTCTCTGACGATACAGTGGAAATGCCTCTATCAAAGAAAATGAAAAGTATTGTGCCTGTAGGACCTGAGGTGAGAAAGTTCTTCCTTTTTATTTTTACTTTTACCAAAAGGCTAAGATATTCTTTCAAACATTATTAGCATTATTAGGTGAGTTAACCTTTTATGGCCCAAATCCCTTAGCTGGGAAAAACTCTTGTTGAACTTAATACAATTTCAATTTATAGCCCAGGTATTTTTGCTATTGCCAACAGTGTTTTATATTCTTTGCATATCTTTAATCAAATTAGTTCCTATTTTAATTTAAAAAGCATTTATAGAAACATTCCATTTTAAAGTTTTTTTTTGATTCTAAGAATAAGGAAATCTATAGTCTTGCGGATATTTTAAAATTGTTATTCTTTATATTTCTACAATTGACCAAAATTATATGCCTTTATTTTTTTGAGGGTAAATTGTAATAGATTTTATCATCAAACTTTAACACTACAAAATTGATTTCAATTAGCATGTATTAATTAATGGTCATAAATTAACAAACCTGATTCACAAACCTGGAGAAGAATGATTGGTCATTCAGTAGGACCTTGTTTTACACAAACTCAAGACACACAAATTTGGGTGTATACAATTGGCAATCAAAAAAAAATAATGCAGAAAGAGAGAATGAAAATTTTTTAAAATTAGTTCTAAGACTAATTTTGTTTACTTATTGTTACTAGAGTTTTTATTTGCTTTATTTTATTTTATTTTTTTTTAAGTGTAATTGCTGATGTCTGGCACCTTCCTGGCCTCCCATTGGCCACTGCAAATTTTTTTCCTCTGGGGGAGAGACCTTGGGACAGGGCAGGCTGCTGGGATGAGAGAGAATCAATTTAGAACGATTTCTATGATTAACTTTGTTTACTAATTACTAGAGTGGTTATTTGCCTTATTTATTTTTAAAAATGTGTGGTAGGTATGTTCGTATAAGAAATACTTATTAAATAATGGAATTTGCTACTTGTCATTTTCAGTTTACACAAAGGGTTTCGGAGTGTATTGGTCTTGTAAAACAAAATGAATGCTTCTGATATATAAACAGCTTCGTAAACTTTCAGATTGAATTTTGTTTTTTTGGGAGTGCTAACTAAATAGGTGAGCCCTCATTTAGTGGAACAGTATGGTTAAAAACACTTGGGTATTCTGATTCAGGAAGAAGTTATGGCAGAAGAAAGCACTGATGGAGAGGCAGAGACTCAAGTATACAACCAGGATTCTCAAGATTCCATTGGAGAAGTAAGTAAAAACATACTTTTAAATAATAAAGAAATGGTTGCTTTCAAATGAATGAAATTAGCTTTGATAAACGTTATTTGAACTTCTTTTTTTAACTTGTTTCTTTTATATTTAATGAACTATTACAAAATTAACCAGTGCAATCTCTGGTTTGTTTTATTTTCTCCTATTAGTATATTGCCTTCAAAACTTACATTTAAAGAAATGTTCTCGTTCATGTGTAGCACAGGTTTTCCAAGCTAAGAATTGTCATGAGTAAAGATTAGTCACTTCTAATTACTTGGAAGACAGACTACTGGTTTAGTCTGGAGTTAATCTGTAATGTCCCATTTGGTATCCTTTGTTGTTTCTTTTGGTTTCCCTTACTGAATTAAAATATAAATTCGTGAAAGGAAATGCAGTTGTACCTGTCTTCATTTTTTAACATAAACTTTGAAGTTATAAAGCATGGGATTCCATTCCTAGCTCCACCACTTAAAAGCTTTGTGACTGTAAGTAAGTCATTAATTCTCTCTAAATCTCAATTTTCTTATCCATAGGAGTAATAAAACATAATTTATAGGATTATAAAATACCTAAAATCTTACCTATTATGTATTAGGTGCTCACGATATTCACTTTCATTCCATCCTTCTGCCCCACGAGGTGAGAATTCATATTGAGATACATTTCTTCTTTCATGTAGTAATACCAATAGCTAACCATTAACAGTTAACATAGAACATATTATTATATGTCAACTATTGTTCTAAGAAATTTGCGTCTATCAATGTGTCTAATCCTCATAATAACCTGCTATTTTATAGGTAAAGAAACTGAGGCCCATTTGTACCCAAGTTCACATAACATTGGAGCTAGGATTTGAACCCAGTCTATCTAATTCCCATCTGTCACTTGAGACAGACAATACTTTCTCTGGATAACCTTTCAGGATCATTTTATTCTAAAATTATTGATTTGTGTAAAATTAAAGAATTGTCATAAGCTATTCATAAGTAAACATACATTGCAAATAAACTTTAGTTTCTTGGATGCATTGATTTTAAAAGTTAATTTTACCAGTTTTCCTTGGCTAAAAAATAGAAAACTAAATCTTCAGATAGAATATAGTACAATAAATGACATCTATTTTATGTATCTTTCAAAGAGCATCACATCTGAAGAGAGTAAAAATAATTTAAATATAAGATGTGAATTTCTGTTTTATTGTCAAACTTGGTTAGATTTTACTGTAATCTTCTATAAAAACCTTTTTCTTAATATTGGCAAAATTTCTATAACTCAAAACTGCCATTGAATATATCACAGTTCATTTTCTGATATTCTGACAGTGAAGCAGGTGTTCTTTATAAATAAAGTGTTGCTTTTCTGAAATAAGCATATCAATTTTTGAGATATATTTCTCTTTCCATTGCAGTGAATAGTCTTTTGGATGAATGACTTAGTTTACAAGATATTGCTGTTACTTTGTATAAAAATACATTTTATTGAGCGCTTAAGCCAAGAAGTAGACATTTAACTTCGTAGAGTAAAAGTAGCATTTATTTCAGTAGTTAGCTGAAAATAAAATAAGGAAATTTTTTTTATTTTTATTTTTATTTTTTGAGGTACTGGGGAACCAGGACCTTGTATGTGGGAAGCCGGCGCTCAACCACTGAGCCACATAAGCTCCCTGAAGTTGGGTTTTTTTGTTTGTTTACTTGTTGTTTACTTGTTGTTTGTTTTTAGGAGGCACTGGGGACTGAACCTGGGACCTCCCATGTGGGAAGCAGGTGCTCAACCACTTGAGCTACATCTGCTTCCCTAAGGAAATCTTTTGAGCAAATAATTTGATATTTGATATCTTAATTATGATTTGAAGGGTTAGGATAGCCATCAGAGATTTTTTTTCAGAGAAATTTCTTTGTAAAAAAAGATAATACTAAGGTTTATTTTTAGTGTGTTTTTTCAAATTATTTCTGGTTTGGAGAAATATTTTTTTTTCTTCGGTAAGATCTTGTGAACCCATGGACATTCTTTTTTTTTCTGACTTTGGTCTGGAACTGCACTGTCAGCTAACCACATTGCATGTTGAGCCAGTCCAAATTGAGGTGTGTTGTAAGTATAAAACCCACATTGGATTTTGAAAACTCATTATAAAAAAATAAAGTTAAAATAACTGAGGAATAAGTTTTACATTGATTACATATTTAAATAATGTTTTGGACATTAATTTAGTATATACTAAAATTGATTTTACCTATTTCTTTCTTTGAAAGTGGCTGCTAGAAAATTTTTATTTCATGTTAACTCACATTTGACTCACATTATATTTGTATTGACGAATACTGATATGTAATATCATACTGGTAGTTTTGAACAAACATGTAGTTGTTATATTTACATATTTTTTTCTCTCTTTTTTTAATTGGTATATTATCCAAAGATAATTATACTTCTTTGGGGAAGACAGTAAAGAAACCCAGTGGTTTATTTCTTTGGCATATATTACAAATTAATTCTACTTTTCAAAACCATATTTTTGAAAATAAAGTGCTACTAATCGGTAAGTATTCCTTAATTTTTACTTTGATCTCCAGTACCACACAGATAGTTTTAGGTATATTTGAATTTTTTTAAAGGGAGTCACCCAGGGAGATTACACTCCTATGGAAGACAGTGAAGAAACCTCTCAATCCCTACAAATAGATCTTGGACCCCTTCAGTCAGATCAACAAACAACAACTTCTTCCCAGGATGGTCAAAGCAAAGGAGATGATGTCATTGTAATTGACAGTGATGATGAAGAAGAGGATGATGATGAAAATGATGGAGAACATGAGGTAAATTTGATTTGAAATCATCTAGTGCTTTTAAACTGTTGGATGGAAATTTCAGATCTTTGAAACTGCTAATGCTTCAGTCAATAAATTCTGATTTCTTCTCAGTTTAAATAGATTGTTTTGCTCTTCATTTATTCTGATTCATCCTGATACTAACGTTTTATAAAAATTGACCATAGCAAGTGGTGGAAAATCCCAGTTCTTTTTTATGATTTGTTCTCAATTAAATTTAATCTTAAATCTTATTGATAAATGACTGCATGATTTTAATTATAAGCTCTGTGGCTTCTGGAAATAAAACGTAAAGGATATTTTCCTCTTGGAACCTCATAGTCCATATCAGAAGTAATTGTGTCATCCTCATGGAAGTATATTTTAAGTGAAACTTTGTATTTTGTAGGGTTTTAATCCTTCCTATATTGGCTTTTCATTTTAGATTCTTTTCATAATAAAGCAACTTTTCTTAAAAGCTCATAGTATAATTCCATCCTTTTCTTCTTCTCCACCTATTTAAATTAAAAATTAAAGTGGACCACTCTACACTTTGTGGTCATCTAGGAGCTTCAATATTTGAAAGATCTTATATGAACAGTTAGAATTCAGAATTGATCATTATTATAGTAATTCTCAGTAAGTGTCACAATTTTGATATTTGGTCCTATTGAACTAATCCCATAGCACTCTCAGGACAGCTACTTCCTAATCTGTGCTGAGTCACTTAAATTTCTAAGTGTGGTATAGCATGTGTGCTGTATTCAGGATCTTTATTTATGCTTGGGAAT
>JAQZBX010107964.1:0-10598 GCA_029593785.1 Cabassous unicinctus
CATATTTTAATACATCAATTTTATTGATACATATTAATAAAGTATAAATCTTTCCAAAGTGTATAATCAATGGTATTCGTTGTAAGCAAATATTTGTGCATTCATCATTTCAGTCACCCCTAGAGTGCCTTCAATATTCCAATAATAATAGTAAACAGAAACAAACAAAACCCATGACCTCTCATTCTCTCTAAGCCTTTCCTGCTGTACATAGCTACTATTCTATCTAATTCTCTCCAGTATATTTGTATTTATATTGAATAAACACATTCTTAAAAATGTAATATCACCCAAATTTGTGTTTTACACGAGGTTTTACTCTCTCATATAGAAACATGTTACAGTTTTCAGCTTTCCTTACAGTAGTATACAGGACATTAGACTTTCCCTTTCAACCACTATACCCATACAGTAGCACTGCTGGTTACACACACCGTGATATGCTTTAACCATTTCTATTCATTTCCAAAGATTTACAAACAACCGTTTTACTAATGCTGCACAAAATAAACCTCAGCTTTCCATTCTTTACCATCCTTCCATTTTCTGGTGACAGATATTCTAATTATTAAATACATCAGTTTGTCCAACATATTTAGTGCATAATTGAACAATCAAACAGTATTTGTCTTTTTGTGTCTCACTTGCTTCTTTCAATATAATACCCTCCAGGTTCATGCATATTGTCATGTGTTTCATGATTTCATTTCTCCTTATGGCTGCATAATATTCCTTCATGTGTATACACCACAAATTATTTATCCATTAATCAGTTGATGGACAACTGGGTGGCTTCCAACTTTTGGCAATTGTGAATAATGTCGCTATGGTCATAGGGGTGTAGATGTCTGTTCATGTCCTGCTCTCAGTTATTCTGGGTATATACCTAGAATTGGTATTGCTGGGTCCCATGGCAAATCTATTATATTCAACTTTCTTTGGAACTACCAAACAGTCGCTCACAGTGGCTGTACAATTTTATATTCCCACAAAGAGTGAATAAGTGTTCCTATCTCTCCACATCCTTTCCAGTATTTACGGTTTTCCAGATTTTTAATAGCAGTCAGACCATTATATACCTATAGGTATATAATGATATTTCATTTTAGTTCTGATTTGCATTTTCCTAACCACTAGTCATGCTGAACATTTTCCCATTTGTTCAACATTACCAAGTATTTTCTCCCATTGAGTCAGCTGCATTCTCACCATTTTGACAAATCCCTTTGAGATACAAAAGTGTTTAATTTTGAGGAAGTCTCATTTATCAATTTTTTCTTTTGCTGCTTATGCTTTGGGTATAAGGTTTAAGAAACTACCACCTCCAACAAGATCTTGAAGGTGTTTTTTTACCTTAATTATCTTCTAGGAAGTTTATACTGTCTCATTTATATTTGTTTCCTCAATCCATTTTGAGTTAATTCTTGTATAAGGTTTAAGAGAGGGTTCTTCATTTTTTCTTTTGGATATGACTATTGAGTTCTCCCAGTACAATTTGTTGAATAGACTGCTCTGGCCAAGCTAGGAGGGCATGACCACCTTGTCAAAAATCACTTGATTTTAGATGTGAGGACCTATTTTTATGTCTCAGTTTGGTTCCATTGGTCAAAATATCTCTCCTTATGCCAGTACCATGCTATTGTTTACAACTTTAGCTAAGTAATATGCTTTAAAGTCAAGAAGTGAGAATACTTCAACTTCATTCTTTTTGAAGACATTTTTTGCTATTTGGTGCCGCTTACCCTTCCAAATAAATTTGATTATTTGCTTTTCAAGTTCTGCAAAGAAAGCTGTTGGAATTTTTATTGGAGTTGCACTGTATCTGTAAATCAGTTGGGGTAGAATTGACATCTTAACAAAATATGGTCTTCCAATCCATGAACATGGACTGTCCTTCCATTTATTTAAGCCATCTTCAGTTTATTTTGGCAATGTTGTGTAGTTTTCTGAATACAGTTACTTTATATCTTTCGTTAAGCTTATTCCTAAATATTTAATTATTTTAGTTGCTATTATGAATGGATTTTTTTGTCTGATTTCTTCCTAAGATTTCACATTGGCAGTATACAGAAATGCTAATGATTTTTGCATATTATTCTTGTATCACGTCAATTTGTTGAAAACATTTATTATTTCTAGCAGCTTTGTTGTGGGTTTTTTAGGAGATTCTAACTATAAGATCATATGATCAGTGAATAGGGATTGTTTTACTTCTTCCTTTCTTGTTTTGAGGCCTTTTATTATTTTTCTAGACTAATTTCTCTAGGGAGAACCTCTAGCACAATATAGAAAAGGGTGCTTAATGGGTTGCAGGGACTGATGATTGGAGGCAGGAAGTGTATTGAAAAGCTATCCCAATGGGGGCATCTGTAGAATAGACTTCAGCCTCCCTACTGGCATGGTGGAGATGTGAAGAGAGACTTCAACCCACCCCTGATAGGTGCATATGTGAATTTATACAGTACATCAGGGCAGGGAAACAGATCCTGGTGAGGGGTTTAGGGACCAAGTACAGCCAGGGGCCATTAAGGGGCTGTAAAAGCAAATTTCTTCCCTTGTATGGCAAGGGGGTAGTGGCCTAGGAGATAGGGTATTCTTGGAATGCAAGAAGGGCTGATGAAACCCTGATCAGGAGGAAGTGGAAATCTTAATCTCTTTCTGCTCCATCTCCATGTGGTTCCTTTGTTCTTGTGAGGATGTAGTTGGTTACATTCTCACAAGTAGTCTGCTTTTCTTTATGTCCCAGTCTGTTAGTCATACATTTTGAGACTTGTAATAGGGAACCTCAAACACTACTAACTTATATACATATATGATGAGGGACCTGGGGACCAGGGAGTATAAGGTGTTGGGCTGGATGGCAGTGTGAGGGGACTTGGGGTGTGAACACAGTCTGGCTACTACCTGCTGTCAAGGGGTGGAGAAGGGTTCCCTTCTATACTGTCCAATGGATTTTTGCTTCTGGTCCCACAGGGGTTGGTATTGTTGTCCACACAGCAGAAAGGCACTATTTGCGTATTCCTAATTTGTTGACTGTACGAATTCGATATATGAATCAGATGAGAAGCTGTAAGAGACAAGGACCAAAAAAGAAGTAGCAGCAATAATAAGAGTAGTGGTGTTATAGTAGACAAAAGGATTGATTTTAGGGGTAAGGAGAAGTAAGAAAGAAATGAAGATAACCAGGATTGATTTCCATAACTGTTGTCTCAGGCTCTCTGAATGATCTCTATGTTTTCATTTAAAATTTTAAGATTTTCTTCTACCTGTCATGTTTTGTTACTATAATAACAAGTTTCAATTATGATTGCACAGGTGCTTCCCATGATCTTGTGATAGTCTCATGGTTGGTTATGAGATTAGTACATCCTGTTGGATTAGGAACAGTGGAGGGTGTTTTGGGTTATTTTTTATTGGGACAGAGGAGACCTGCCAGCATTGACCAGGCTCATGGGGAGTTATTTTTCTAAATTGGGTTAACATTCCCAACACTTTGCTATGGTTGGGTGGGGAAGGAGAGCAGGAAGGTGGGCATAAATCATCGGGCTGCTTTTTGCTGTTATGGGGAATTGTGGGATACAGTTATTGTTCCCCTTTCCGTATTGAGATATCGTGCCTTCTGGCCTGGGAGCTGGCACTTAATTTTTGCAGCAGGAGAAGATCATGTACATGATCATGGGTGACATTTTGGACAGCTGTTTGGGTAAATTGAAATATTGCATGGAAGATTTATAGACCTGCTGATTTGAGGAGAATGAGAGCTATAATTGTGGTAATGAGAGAAATTAACCATGAAATTTATGGTGGGCTGTGAGGTTTTTGCCTATGGTAGTTTGAGGGAAAGGTTTAATAAGATTATATATTTAACAGTGTTTTTCAATGAATTATTTTTCATGGATATAATATTCCCGACCAGTAAGGCTGCATAGGCCTATGGTTAAAATGATTTTCTTTTTTCCCTATTGGTATAGTTTGAGCCATAGGCAACAACAAATTATTATTACTTCATCTTTTTGGACTGTGGAACAGGTGGCATTTTAAATAATGCTTGCATCGATTCTGCTATTAGTATGTTAACTGAAGCAGCAGCTGCAGCCCACAGCATTGAATTTAAACTTAGTCCATTGTTGTAAGGATCTGGTTACATAAATCCCATTGTAGTGTCTGCACTGAAAGCATACCTTCCGCCTTCTGAAAGCAAGAGGGGACCAATGTCACAGTCATTAGAGTGAGCATGAAGGGCACTCGTGGGTGATGTTCATGAACTGCTGGCAAGTGATAGGCAGTTGGAAATGCTAGGCTAGTCAACACAACGTCTGGTATCCATGATATTCACCTTTTTGGTGGAGCTAACATGCTGATTTTTGGTTTCAATAGTATGGCTCTAGATCTTCATGAGGACATCTACTTCAACAGTCCCAAGAGAGATGGTAGAGGAGGGGGAAGGGAAATGATTGACAGTTACTTGTCACTGCTAGCAGGTATCCCAGATGTTCTTAGAAAGATGTCTCTTACACAGAGGTCAGCCCACAACAGTTCATTGTTCTTGACTTGTTTTTAGCACCTGCAATTTACCCTGTTTTCATAGTGACTGCACATTTTTGGGTTAAGCATTTCACTTGCAAAAGGGCATGGTATGCTGAACATAGTTGCTTTTTAAAGGGGCTATATTGTCCTCTGGGCTTTCCTCACAATTGTGAATAAAACCCAAGCTGTATTTACTTAGAATGTTGCCTCTGCCACAAACCACTCCCAAAGGAAATATTGGTACTGACTACATCCAATTTACAGGGTAAGTTATGGTTCACCACCTTCTTATTGCTTAACCTTATGTTATTGGCCTCTTTACTGTTTTTTTTTTTTTTCTAAAAAGCAGCGTGCTGGGGGAGTTTCTCATTTTCATGTACAATCTTTCTGATTAACACATATAATGGTTTTAATATCTGAGGTAAATGATGGATGAAGTGTTTTCAGTACCTCAACAATCTTATAAAATCTATTAATATGAGAAAACGTTGTACTTTATCAATTACAGCAGAGGTTACAGTTTTTGTTTTACTTAATTAAAAAAATTTAAGAATTTGATAGACAGCCAGGACATTGTAGCTTGTCCCAATTGTTTGCCCATCCTAAGCTCAATCCCAGAGACTACTGTCTCTGATGTTTCTTTTAATTCTGAAAAAAGGATTACAGATTAACATAATATCATCAATAGGGTTAAAGCCAAAGGTTTTTTTTTCACACAGCCAGAATCTTTGCCACCAGACCAGGGCAGATTGGCTATGCATACAGCCTTGGGGAAGCACTGCAAAATCCACTGATGGCTTTCTCACATGAACGTGAATATGGTTTGACTTCACTTGCCAGAAAAGATGCTAGAGAAAGCCTTAGCATTTTTAAAACAGAGTGATAGTGACATAATTGGATATTATATTTGCAACAAACTTGCAATATTTGGGACTGCTACAAACAGCAGTGGAGGTACTTTAATTCCTGATAATCTATTGCTATGCACCATTTCTGACAGTTGCCAATGGTTTACAATATTTAAAACCATGATTCAGATATTTTATGAACTTTTTAAGTATTCATATGAACATTTTACTGATACAAATTTGATAAAGAGAGGGTGAAAGATTTTCTTTTAATTTCATAACACTTTTAAACTTTCCATTCAACTTTTATCAAATGAGCTTGACTATTCTATTATTTCACTTCTTCCCAAGTTGAAAGATATTGTTTCATAATTTGACTCTGAGAAAACAGGTTTGAACACTATGTTCTTTTAAATGTGACACGATTTATTTTTCTTAACAGCTAAGGAAACGATAAGGTTAAAGTATAAGGAGCTATTTTGATAAACGAGATTTTTTCTTTTGTATACTAATTAGTCAGGAGAAAAACCTTTTGCAAACTTTTGCTAAAACGACAACTGATTTTGGGAATTTTATTATTTTAACAGCGAAAGAACAAAATTTTAACTTTGTATCAGTATATTATATGTTATTATACCTTTTAAAACTTTATAGAAGACCCAATAAATTTTACTCAACTTTAAATATAAAAATTTCTTTTTCATGAACTTTCTGCACTTTCTGTATTCATTCAGGTTTTGTTTTATATTTTAAATTTTCTTAATAATCTGTCACTTTATCTTAGGACAAATTTACTGTCTTTTTCCTTATCAGTAAAAACACATTCTGTTACCCTACATACATAAGTTGCTGAAATGATTTTAGGACCTGTCTCAAAGCAAATTTCTTACAACCTACAACTACCATGATTACATTAATTAACAGGTATTTTATCTTAGCAGTGCAAGAAAAACTTCTTTCCCCATTATTTTATGAAAAATTAAGATTCCCAATGGACTCAAAATTATCTTCCCTTTATCACCACTTCAATATGCAGATTGAGGTGGCCTCTGCATGGTTTTTTTATTATGCATCAATTCCATTTCTATTTAATAATGACTTCCTGTAATGAGTCATATGAATATTTCAGTTTAAGTAATGCTTCTACAAACTTCTTTTAACTCTTCATAACCACATAGAGTATAGTTACTTTATTTCAAGAGAAATTCCACTTTCAAAGATCACATTCCCTCACTTTATGCTACCACAATACCTTCTACAACTTGCAATATGCATTCCAGTTTTGTCCTATGTACTTCCATTCTGATTTTATGAAAAGCAGCCATATTATCTTAGGACAAAACATACATACTTTTACAAATTTGTCAAATTTTAGTCGGCACTTCCACAAACATTTTACTTCTTTCAATATCAATTTAGGTCTCACATCTTTCATTTCATTCTGTAAAGAATATAAACTATTCATTTCAATTTAGACATGAACTATTTTTTATGAAGTGATTTGTAGTATTTCCATTAGTCAAGACTTACAATTTTCATCATTTTAAAGATTTAATATACAAAATTCAAATAATTCTTATTATCATTCACACTTATTAATGTAAGCACTTATTTAATTTTTGGCATTTTGAATAGAGCTCTTTTAAGAATTTTCACTTATTAATTTAATACTACCATTCGGAGGTACTAAAATATACACTGGAAATGAACAAACAGACAAACACAAAAAAAGTTAAGACACACCAACAGAAACATGAAGCTCTGAAGTATCAGAGGAATAGGACCTGTGATGGTGCTTGATGTGGGAGAGATCAGAGAGGGAGAAGAGAACACGAATGTGCATAATGTTTTCTGCCTTGGCCACTTCTTGGAGAGGATGGACAGGAGCTGGGGAAGGAAGCCAGAGAGTGGGGAGTTGGTCTCCAGAGTGGGTGATGCATATGGAGAAGGGAATGTGTTCAGAGAGAGGATGGAGAAATTCAGGGGGCACTGAAGAAGCATATGACTGTGGAGGAGGGACATGATCTGAGGGATTGGAGTCCAAGAAGGGTTTTCTATGTGCAGAAGGGGGAAGGGGCAGGGAGGGGAGGTTAGCATGGACCTTGGCACCTGTGTGAGGAGGGGAGAAAGGTGTGGTAGAAGGCAGTGATGATGAGTGGGAGGAGGAAGGGGAGGAAGAAGAAAGCTTTGGAGGAGATTTTGGTGCAAAAGCTGATTTTGATAAGAACAGGATTGACAGAAGGAGGGATGATTATGAAGGAAAAGAAGGCCTAAACATAAGGAATTTCTGACCACTTGACTTTGTGCTAGATGAAATTCTCTGAGTCTTGGAGAATTTGGAAATTGAAAGTATTTTTCTATTGCCATTGACTTTCATTGTTCAATTTTTATTGTGGCCAGAGAGGTTGAGTAGAAAATGAACTCTTTAGGTATGATGTCTCCTTCCAGGTTCAGAGTGTTATGGTTATGAAGGAGACAATCCAGTGGTATGATTTTTTGTTGGGGCAAAAATTGAATTCCCCATTTTAGGCAGTGTGGATGAGACTAAGGATTCTTAAAGCAGGGGGAGATTCTGAATGAGGCAGGTATCCCCAAATCTGTCAGAAATCTCCAAGGAAATGGTAGACCATACTTTGAATGGGACACCTCCAGAGCCACGGGGTGTCTTCCTACAAGGATGCAGGCCTCCCATGACCTCAGGGATGGTGAGGATCTATGACCAACCTCTAGGATTTTAAACAGGTTTTCCTGGGCAACAAAAAAAGAGAAAGAGAGAAAAGGATCCTCCATCAGAGAAATCATTTACTCACCCAGGTATGATTCAGTGTCCAGTGTTGGATGGGCAGCGCCAGGGTGGAGATTCCTCATCAATCAATCATTCTGAAAATGACACAATTCCTGGGTATTTGGCACCAAATGTTGGAGAAAAGTGGCACTCACTGGGATGCAGAGACTGATGATTTCAGGCATGAAGTTTATTGAGAAGCTATCAAAATGAAGGGGATCTGAAGAACAGACCAGCCCTGCCCAGCATGGTGAGGGTCAGAAGAGAGAATTCAGCTCAACCCTGGAAGGTATAGATGTGAATTTATACAGTACTTAAATAGGTGGGGAAATGTTCATCCATGTGAAGTGGGTTAGGTACCAACTACATCCTGGGGCCAATAAGAGGCTGTAAAACAAATTTCTTCCATTGTATGACTAGGGGGTAGAGGGTTATGAGATAGGGTATAATTGGAATGCAAGATGCTTTGACAAAACCCTGGTCATGAGGAAGTGGAGGTCTTTATCTCATTCTGTTCCATCCCTACGTGTGTTTCCTTTGTTCTTGTGAGAAGATGGTTGCATCCTCAAAACTAGTCTGCTTTTCTTTATGTCCCAGTCTGTTAATCATAAATTGTGAGCCTTATAATAGGGAGCCTTTACCAGTTAAGTTTATTCCTAAATATTTGATTATGTTAGTTGGTACTACAAATGGATTTTTTAAAATTTCCTCTTCAGATTTCACAATGGCCATGTATAGAAATGCTACTGACTTTTGCATATTAATCTTGTATCCTGCCACTTTGCTGAACTCTTCTGTTATTTCTAGTAGCTTTGTTGTGGATTTTTCAGGAGATTCCATATATAAGATTATATCATCAATGAATATTGAACATTTTTGCTTCTTCCTTTCCTATTTCAGTGCCTTTATTTCTTTTTCTACCCTAACTACTTTAATTACTACCTCTAGCAAAATATGGGAAAACAATGGTGACCCTGGGCATCCTTTTCTTGTCCCTGATTTCAGTGGGAAAACTTTCAGTCTTTCACCACGGAGTACATGCTAGCTGTAGGTTTTTGACATATGAACTTTACCATATTGAGAAAGCTTCCTTCCATTGCTAACTTTTGGATTGTTTTGATGAATAAAGAGTGCTGTATTTTGTCAAATGTTTTTTTTTTTTAATCAATTGACAGAATCCTGTCATTTTTTTCCTTCAATTTATAAATATGGTTTGTTACATTAAACAATTTTCTTATGCTGAATCACTCTTTCAAACATGGGTAACACCTACTTGATTGTGGTGTATAATTCTTTTCATATGCTTTTGGATTTTCTTTGCAAGTATTTCTGTGAAGATTTTTGCATCTGTATTCATTAGAGATATTGGTCATTTTAATAGTATCTATATCTGGTTTTGGTATCAAGGTGATGTTGGCTTCACAGAATGAGTTTGTTAGCATTCTTTTCTATTCAGTTTTTTGGAAGAGCTTGAAGAAAATAGGGATGAAATCATCTTTGAATGATTGCTAAAATTTTCTGTTAAGCTATCTGGTCCCAGGATTTTCATCTTTGGGGTTTTTTGATGACTGTTTCAAACTCTTCACTTGTGATTTATTTGTTGAGATCTTCTATTTCTTCTAGGGTCAGTGTAGGTGTTTCATGTCTTTCTAAGAATTTTTCTATCTCCTCTACATTGTCTAGTTTTTTGGCATACAGTTTTTCATAGTATCGTCTTATGATCTTTCTTATATCTCCAGGGCCAGTGGTAATGTTCCCTATCTTATTTCTGGTTTGATTTATCTGCATCTTCTCTCTTTTTCTCTTTGTCAGTTCATCTAAGGTCTTTTTTGTTATTGTTGTTAATCTTCTCAATTATACAACTTTTGATTTTGTTGATTCTCTCCATTTTTTTTTCAATTGAATTTATTTCTGCTCTATTCTTTACTCATTCTTTCCTAATAACTTTTTTTCTTTTGTCATATTTTCTTTAAATTCTTGGAAGTGATTTAAGAGAGTTGAGTGATTATCACTGATTGTCTTAAATCTGTATCTCTTCAGGATATTTGATTAGTTCTTTTGACTGGACCATTTATTACTGTTTCCTAGTATTGCTTGTAATTTTTGCTGATATATAGGTACCTGAATTGGTAAATTTACTGTGATGGCAAATTCCCCTCTCTTGCCTATTGTTTTTTACCCACAGCTCCTCACTGCTATTTACTTCAACTTATTCTTAGTCTTTAAATTTTCCTGGCTTAAGATATCAAAATGGAACCAGGGACTCACTAGTGGAGCACAGATTTTTTCCCCTAAGTTAAGGATACTGAAAGTACTAAAGTCCATGGAATTTTCACACCAGCTAGCAGATGGCATGTGCCATGCCTCTTTCCATTGAGGTGTCTCATTCTGGGCTTTCCTTTATTCCTGTTTTGAATCTACAGAGGAAATATTCAAAG